>VUQH01002291.1:0-15874 GCA_015106775.1 Etroplus canarensis
AATGGACAGTGCACAAGAGAGGTAAAGAAGAGAGTTCAGGCAGGGTGGAGTGAGTGGAGACAAGTGTCAGGGGTGCTTTGTGACAGAAGGATAGCAGCAAGAGTGAAAGGGAAGCTTTACAAGACGGTGGTGAGACCTGCTATGATATATGGTTTGGAGACGGTGGCACTGACAAAAAGACAGGAAGCAGAGCTGGAGGTGGCAGAGCTGAAGATGTTGAGATTTTCCCTGGAAGTGACCAGGATTAGAAATGAGTACAGAGGGACAGCTCATGTTGAGAAGTTTGGAGACAAAGTCAGAGAGGCAAGGCTGAGATGGTTTGGACATGTTCAGGAGGGATAGTGGATATATTGGACAAAAGATGTTGAAGATGGAGCTGCCAGGCAGGAGGAGAAGAGGAAGACCACAGAGAAGATTGATGGATGTAGTGAAGGAGGACATGCAGAGGGCTGGTGTGAGGGAAGAGGATGCAAGGGATAGGATGAGATGGAGGCAGATGATCCGCTGTGGCGACCCCTAACGGGAACAGCCGAAAGAAGAAGAAGAAGAAATGCTTGTACTGTAAACACTGTGAATATACGTTTAAGTTCTGAATTTGTTTAATTGAAATTCATAATTATTCTCTAAAGGCTGGGAGCAGAATAAAATAATACATATTCTAACAGGATTCAGAGTACACAGGACCACTGTGGTTCCTGAATTATTGTCACTGAAAAAAAAATCCATCCTCTGGTTTTTTCCCCAAATCCCACCCTGCATATATCACTTGTAAACCTTAGTGTTTAAGAGTGTTTATCAAGCATGCATAAGTGCAGTGCAGTGCAGTGTGCCTTTCATACTTAGATATTTGTTACTTCACGCTTAGAAGGTCTTCCTTTCAAGTGTCTGGGGTGATACTCAGAGAAATAACTGCATTCTAAGCCCATTGCAAATATTTATTTATTGAGGAAAAATACAAAAATAAAACCCGCTGCTTCCTGTAGTCTCTTTGTATTTCTGTGCAGCTATTTAAGTTTATTTAATTTTAAACAGCCTCTGGATACAAAAGGTATTACATGAAAATACATTTTCCAAATGACTACACAGACTTTTTATACTGAATCCTAATGCTCTTTATGAACTGAAATAACAATACATTAAGTGAGCCCATTAGTGTACCATGTAAGCAATATCCACAGGGATTCATAGAGGAATATTACAATTAAAATACAAGAAAACAGGCAATAATACATTTTAAAAAATGTTAACAGTTTGTGAAGTGCTGTAGTCAGCAAGCCAACCCATTTACCATTAAAAAGTGATATTTAAAGACAGATTTCAGTCAGTGATGTGAGCTCTACTTTTTCTTGAAGGGTTTGAGTCGACAGTGTAAGACATTACTAATGGACAACTATTTAAATATCTGACAGCTCTGGTAGAAAAGAGTGAAGAGTGAAAAGATCAAGAGTATTTCGCGCCGACCATAACAACTGGGATGTTTCTTCTCTTTATCTCTCTGGACATCTGACACCATGTGCAGGATCCACAGAAGGTCGCAAACACACAGTCTGTGCACATGGTGCCCTGCAGAGAAAACACAGTGATGTTTTGTGAATAATTGGTTGATTCAGTCAGTTTTTTCACTGCCTTTAAAATCAGACGAGTGGATGTTTTCTGATGCGGTCTTCCCACGGTTACAGTTTGGCTATATTTTGACACAAGAATTGTTAAATTATTTCAGAGAAAAGTCTGAACATTTCTGTTGTTCAATTTCTGATTTGAAAAGTCTTGCTCTTTTAAATTTTGGGATTTACCTGGCTAAATTTGTTTTGCAGTTGTTCTGATTGATCGTGGTTTCAACAAATTCATGTAACTGTAATATATTGTTTAAAATTGCAATATAGAGCAAAAAAGTTATCAAAAGCCAGTGGCGTTGACTGACTCGGCTGGTATTGCACAATATTCCACTTCCTGACCAGTGTGAGTGGAAGTGTTTGGGAACCACAGCAACTCAGCAACAAAGTGGCAGACCATGTAAAGTCACAGAGCAAGGTCACCAAGTGCTGCAATAACTAAAGAGTTCCAAACCTCCTCTGGCATTAACTTCAGCACAAAAACTGCACCAGGAGCTTTATGGCATGGGTTTCCATGGCTGAGAAGCCACTCATGAAAGCCTTACATCTCCAAGCACAATGTCAAGTGGATGGAGAGGCCTAAAGTACTCTGCCACTGGACTCTGGAGCTGTGGAATCATGTTTCTGTTGAGTGATGAGTGATGCTTTGGCAAATGTCAGGAGAATGCTATCTGCCTGACTGCACTGTTAACTGTAAAGTTTGGTGGAGGAGATATAATTTCATGGGCTTGTTTTTCTAGTGTTGACCCAGGCCCCTTATTTTCAGTGAAGGGAAATCTTAATGCTTAAGCTTACCAAGACATTTTGGAAAATTCTATGATTCCAGCTTCATGGGAAAAGTTTGGGGAAGGCTCTTTTCTGTTCCAGCATGGCTGTGCCCCAGTATAAAAAGCAAGCTCCATAAAGCCATAGTTGGAGTTTGATGTGGAAGAACTTGACTGGCTCACACAGAGCCCTGACCTCAACCCCATTAAACACGTCTCACAAATGACCTTACAAAAGCTCTTCTGGATGAATGTGCAAAAATTCTAACAGACACACTCAAAAATCGTGGAGAAAACCTTTTCAGAAGAGTGGAGCTATTATAGCTGCAAAAGGGGGCACCAACTCCATATTAATGCCTAAGGATTTATAATGGGATGTCATTAAAGCTCCTGTAGGTATAATGTTTAGGTGGTCCAATACTTCTTTCCATATAGTGTATCTCATGGATGGATTTGTTAACCCTGTTAATCAGAAACTGCATTTTTATTTATTTCTATTAAACTATTCTCCAAAGTCTTGGCAATCAGGGAACAAAGAAAATAATAATCCTAAATGACTCACATCAAAAACATTTTGCTTTTTTTTAAAAAAGACAAAAAAGTCTGTTTTGCCTTTATTCAAAACACAGGGTTACAGATATGAATATCACCTGTAATGATTAAACCTCAGATGGTTCATATCTAGCAGGTCACCAGTGACCCATTCAGATTTAGGAACAGGTTTAGGTTTACATCTCCGTCTTTGTGTGGAATTTTCACTTATATAGTAAACCAAATTAGAAATGTTAAAGCAGAAAGCCAAACACGTGTGTGAGACTTGAATTAAAAAAAATTCCCCTTAATCCTAACCCTGTCTATAAGAGAGTCAACAGCAACCTAGTAGGTGTTAAGAGGAAGAGGGTGTTGACCCCTTCCAAATACAAAGGTCACACTTTTAATCACCTGCTTTTACCTGCTTAATTTATGGGAAAAAATAGCAAAGTCTCTTGAATAAAAGCTGAGAATTTGTAGTTAACTAATTTTTTTTACACCTAACTGTATATGATAAAAAAAAAAAAACAGTAGAACAGAAACCATTGGCCTTACTCTGATGCCATAGCGCTGTCGCATGGAGACCCTCATGGACATGGTGATCGCTGGGATGCAGCCACTAAAAAATTCCAGCAGGGGGAGACAGAGATGCTCGCCATAATCTTTGGAAGTTTTACAGGCGAAGCAGGGTAAGCACCAGAAAGCAAAGCAACCTGAGAGGAAAATACAGAGAAAAGCAAATTACATGCACAGTGATACTAAGACTCCAAACTACAAAAACTCACACACCATCCTGAAATGCATATTAAAGGAACTGGGGCGTTCAACTGTGCTGTCTGCATATATTTTATTAAAAAGAAGTCTGATCAGCTTGGGTTTTACAGAAGTGGTATTATTTTGGATTAAAGCTGAAAAGCAAACCTCTGTTTACAAATACAATTTTTACAGTTGTCCTAGAAACATTTTTGCTTAGTGATTTACGAGATAATTTAAAAGGAAAATGCTTGAATAAAATCTAACATCATTATGGATATTGAAGGGCACGACAGAAATAAAGAAATAAAACAAATTATGGTATTAATGGGCTCCTAAAAGGATGGTAATACTAGTTGTGTCGGCCCATTGAAAGACAATGTCTCCCAGACCAGGACCAACACCTTTGTGGGATAATGCCAATAGGAACCCATTATGAAAGCCAGCCTGTTCTCCAGCTACCCCACCCACCCACCTTCAAATAACCTGACGTGCCCAAGTGGTTTTAGTTTCCCTCATATGAATTACTCTTAGCGCAATTAAAGGAATGAAAAAGAAAGAAAGAAAAATTGACTTAGGATTTGTTCAGTTTGTTTTAGGTCTTAATTTTCCAAAATACTGCTGTAATCAGGGGCTCATGGGATAAAGCATACAGCTGTCATCTATGTCAAATTCCACATCAGAAGCTGAGGTACAGAAGAGGTCTGATTTTCCCTCATGATTATTGTACAGCACTTTTACGGATGTAATTAGTGAAGGAGCACATGAAGAGGGTTGGCGTGAAAGAAGAGAATGCAAGGGATAGGGTGGAAGCAGATAATCTGCTGTGGCGACCCCTAATAAGGAGCAGTCGAAAGAAGAAGAAGAAGAAGAAGAAGAAGAAGAAGAAGAAGAAGAAGAAGAAGAAGAAGAAGACCCTTAGTGCATTAAAAGCTAGAAAAATAACGTGAAATCTCTTGGGGAAATCGAGATTTACCTCTGGATCAGAGCCAGATTTGTTTTATTTCCGTGTCTTTATGTGGACTTGGCCTATGTGCACTACTTCTTAGGTATAAAAGCAGAAACTGAAGTGATATTTGTCTCAAACATATAATTTTTAGCCAATTTAACATATTTTTCCCTGTAAGATCAAGAAGTCCCGTTCATATGTGGGCCAGAGAACTTAAACTTAACAGCAATCTTCTACTCATCTGGCAGTATACACTCACCAAGTACCAAGAGTTATTTTGATAACATTGTAAAGTTCTACAGCAATATCTCCTGACTTTTGTCTGGGAGATACAATTCAAGTGTAGAAAGTAATGGATGGGACATCAGGGTGGGACATTAAATCAAAGTGGGGGCAAAAATTAGAACGGTCTCAGGGACAAATCAAATCTGCTATTCTGTTTGTTTTTGCTGGACTTCTTTGAATAGAAAAACCTATGTATGCAAGTCATAATGTATGAACAAGATTTACATGGTTGTGTAACTATATATATATATACTTTTATAGATACTTTTGACTTAAAAATAAATGTATTTATTTTTCTTTTAATTACATCTTCAAGCAGATTTCTAATAAAAAAAAATAAAAAAGACAAACAATCACATGGCACAGAACATTTTCAGACACAAATAAAACATGAGGAAGTTAATGAATCACCTTTTCTTCCTCGGAATAAACCTTTCTAAAAACCTTCAAGAAAAAATGTACCACACAGTGACTTCCACTTATCATGTGGGTGTGGTTTCCCTAGCTTTCATCCAGAAGCTCAGGGTCAAGAAAAATTGTGTATTTGTGTATTTTTATGTCCTGACTGGATAAATAAGAAAATGGCCACATTACGTTGTACTGCAATCTTCTGTACTTTCAGTAACTCAGGGTTTTGAATGTATTAGATGACTAGAATAAATGCAGTCCTTTAGAGTGAGTAAAATATGCTCCTTGTCATAGAGGCTTGACGGTCGTGGCAGAGAGAAGGCTGTTTATGAACTTGCTCTTTAAAATGTGTAAGTAACAAATGTATTAAGGGGTGTAACATTCAGACACTTACACTCTGGCACATTTTCACAGAAGTCACATATTCCAGTTGACCACTCATCAGACTCTTGGATAACCATCACAGGCTGAGGCTGCGTTATGACCATTTTAGACATGATGGAGTCTAAAGGAGGAACCAGGTGAAAAGTTCATGTGAAAAGCTACATCTGCAAGCTGTGATCATCTATCTATCTATCTATCTAGAATTCAAAAACCACAAACTATTTCACTTTGGGAAACATGGCAAGTAGTCAGTAATGTAACAAATTAGCCTGTAACCTCTCTCACAAACTGACTATACAGTACAATTCTGCTTCTAGGTCCCACTATGTTGGTTATTAAGATAATATCATTAGAATAATATTAATTATAATTAATGTTATCTTGAAATAATTTATTGTTAGCTAATATGATTTTTACACTGATTAACAAATAAAGACTGGGCTTATGGGGATATAAACAAAATGATAAATAAAGTTCCTTACCTTTTTGTACTTGATGATGAGAAAGCTCTGAGCAGGATGTCCAGTCACGGCTGACGTCTCTTCAGAAAAGCTCTCATGTCTTTACAGTCCTTTCAGAAAAGAGATCACCTGACAGATCTGGACTTACCAGTTCACCCCGCCTGCATTTTTCATTGTTTTCACAGAGGATCAAAATAAAGGTGCGGTCAGGTCATGATATGAAAGTCTGGGGTGGAAAATATTATGTAACATTAATTTTCTTTAAAGAAAAAGGAATGCAACTTTACTAGAAGAAAATGTATACACAGTATTACTGCACATTGTGATTGGAGAGCAGTAATAATTAGAACATGTTTCATGACACTTTCAGTTCCCCTTTTGTGATTGAAGCTGTCTTAGCTGTTACTGACTGAAGTTTTAGTCAGACAGTTTCAGGTTTCGTCACTTATTTACAATGAGTACCACAAAAATTTCCTTATCCTAATGGGATATCCAATCACAGAGTTTCACCAGCTTTTGCTAGTCCTCTTAATGACCTCTACAACTGCTCAGTGAGCCTCAGCAGCTGATATGGATTTCATCCTGGACATATTTACAGTATACACAAGTAAAGGGAAAACTTGAAAATTTTAACCTTGATTTTTGGCATGATTTTATTTTGCTTTCAACTTGTTATCTCACTTTGTTCTCAGCAAATTACACATTTATGTCGGTAAAGAGTTTCAACTTTAATATTTCATTCACCAAGACCCACTTATAAGTGTCCCCTTATTTTTATGAACATTGTACATATGGCAGTATTTGCCTTTTGACTAAAACAAGCTCTGAACAGAAGAGCAAAGTTTGCCTTGGGCTTCTACCCTGTATTCTCCCAGAGGGGTTTCCACAGCATGTTTGGTAGAGGTTTTACACTGGATGCCCTTCCTGCCACAAATCTCCATAGTGTGAGGAACTTGTGTGTCTGCCTGGAAGTGAACCAGGAACCTTTTGTTTGCCAGGGAAATTTAAGAATTGCTACACCTTTGGCTGTGACATGTGGCTCTTCACTGGGTCTTCACCGTGACAAACCCCACTTTACTGCTTCTCAATAATGCTGGCATTTAAGTCAACACAGAGCATTAGTGGGGGACAATAAAAGGATCCCTCCTGTGTTGGTTATTACAGGCAGCCGAGCTATGTTCTATAGTGTTATGGATTTTAGTCACATTTCTACGCAGAGATCTGTTGATATTATAAAAGTGTGTGGGTGGATTTTTCACAGAGGTGCAAGTATCTACAGCCTCATCACAGCCTGCTGGAACCAAGATAAAGAGTGGTGCATATTTATGCACAGTAACTTCAAGACACAGGTCAACTGCTGTCAGATTTCGTGGAACCTGATGTCCACTTCTGCTATATCCTTTATCCAGAGCGTGACTGTCTCAACCTGCACATTCTCCAGCAGTTTCTTTGCCTCTGTCAGCTGCTTCACATGGTTGAGGATTGGAATGCTGTTTCTGAGAAACCCATGCGTAAAGTTATTTTAGTCCCTCCTGTGTTTTTACTGGTACCTTCGACTGCTCCCTTATATTCGCCCCCAAAGGATCACCAAAGAGGATTAATCTGGGAACCCTCCATGGTGAGGTGGCTTGTGTCCCCCAGCTGGAATTGAACCAGGGACCTTTTGGTTGCCAGGCAAATATGTAAACCACCACATTACAGGCACACTCATTTCTCTTGGTTGCTGTTTCTTCTTTTCTATGAACTGGTGCATTGTTAGATATTCATAACTTTCCACTCCATTTTTGCTATGCATAACGCAAATTTGCCTCAATTAAAAGTGGCTCTAAATGGATGGTTGATGATTTTAGGATGTATACAACACCTGTTAGTTATGCAAAAAATTATACACTTAAGAAAAATTCTAATTTTTACCAACTGTGACATTGTGTATGCCTGTTTCCACCAAAAAACAACCCATATTAATATTTTGGCAAGATTAAAGATGGTGTCAGACTGGTTAGATATTAAGTTAAATGTATGGGCTTGAGATTTAAGGTTGTTTTACTTAATACCATCATTTTCACTTAGCCAGCATGCCACACCAGACAAAACTTTTACAGTTTTTATTCTAAAGCTGCAGACGGTGAATGAAACAACACTTCGGAGTTTAATATGGCACCAGAATCAAAGAGAATATAAACATTAGAGGGGATAAACTATTTTACAGGTTTAAACATAACAGTAGTGCAGTAATTCTCAGTTTTTAAAGAAATTGCAGTTTTATTGAAGGAAAAAAATCAATTTATAACTCATATATAACTGTAAAGTTTATTATAAATATGTTTATTTGTATATTTGTCTGTATCTCAGATTGCTCTGTTGTTTTACTGTACACTGAATAAAAGGCTGTTTTGTTATTTTAGCAATTAGTCAAAGCAGTATAACTGGAAGTACAAGGAAGTACAGGGAAACCTTCCTAAATAATCAAGTGACAAGTACATCATAAGAACTATATGTAGAAGTTCCTAAGTAAGTCTTTCAGAAACTACCAGTGCTTGTGCTTCTGAAACTTTCAGATAAAGATAAAATATTTATTACTCTACTGAAACATATCATATTGTCTGATTCCCATTTGACCCACTTCAACCGTAACAGGTGAAGAGCCTCACTCTGCCAGTGGCTGTGTTACTTATTAAATGCGCCCCTAAACACTTCATGTGCTCCGTCCCCTTTTTCTTCAATACCTCTTTTAATTCATTTCTAATTTCAGTCAGTTTATCATCTCTTAACAGTGTGTTATTTCTTCATGTGTATGGACACATGGAGAAATAACAGCATCATTCCACATCTGTTTTACTTAATTTTAATGGTAATAAATGCAAAAACAATTGGTCTGTGATCTTTGTGTTTTTTTTATTTAGTTCTTGTTACTCCTAGGGTGTTCTGTTTGTGTTTACTTTAGTTTGTTATTGGTTTGTTAGTTATTCCTGTTTATTCATTCAGGTTTTGATTTTACATTCATTAAAATTATTGTTCGCATTTAGCTTCCTGAGTTCTGTATGTTTTGGTTCTTTGTTCCTGTTTCCTCTGTGTGTCTTGTTTGTTAGGATGTGTTTGTGCTTGGAAATTCCTTGGTTACCTGCTGTTGCATTTTGTATGTCTTCTGTTCCCTTGTCTCATGTGCAGCTTTACTTCCTCCTTAGGTGTTCCCTGATCACTTTCAGCTGTGTCTCATCTCCCTCCTGTTTCCAATCCCTTGTTAAGTCATGTTTGTATATATAGGCCTGTTCTGTCTTTGTTGTAGCGGTGTCCCCCTGTTGTTGCACTGGAGTATAATTGGAGTTCCATACTAACCCTCTGAGTTTTGTGAAAGGGTTGTTTAAAGTTTTTCCCTTCTTGGAGTGGCTGTGGCTGAAAAGATTAAGTCAGTTCTCTACCAACTGGACAGTCAGTAGGCAAGCTACCAAACCCTTTCTTCTTCTTCTTTCAGCTGTTCCCATTAGGGATCATTGTTATGTATCCGCATATTTGATTTGGCAAAGTTTTTACACCGGATGCCCTTCCTGACGCAACCCTCCCCATTTACGCGGGCTTGGGACCGGCACTAGGAGTGCACTGGCTTGTGGACCCCTGTGGCTGGGTTAAGCTACCAAGCCACTAATTGCTCCTGATGCATCCATAGGAATGTGTGTGAAAGTTAGAATGTGCTGAAGGTGAAGAATAAAGCACTGCATCTGAATGGGTAGATGAGACTTGTAGTAAAAATGCTTTGAGTGCTCAGAGTAGAGGAGCACTATATAGTAGTGTACAATCCATTCACCACTTGTCTAAGAGTCTGTAATTCGGTCCTTTCCTTCTCCTGCTGCTTCAGCATATGGCAAATAAAGCTTCCACTTTCTGTAAAGTTTGGATATTTGTGTAACTATTCAAGTTTTATTAATGGCAGATGCAAATTAAATACATTCTTGAACAGAAATCTATAATACAACTCGAGAGAAATATACAAAAATACATGTTTGTCATCTTTTTGTTCTCAGTCCCAGGTGAAAGAATGCTTCAGTTAATAAGTGGTAAGAATGAAGGTTTTTTTTTTCTTTTTTATTGTCTTAAAGCAAAAATATAAAAAATATAAACAAAGTAATGATTAATCATTTAAAGATAATAATAACAATGGCCTTCATTAATTTCTTGAATCAAGAGCTTTTAAGCTGCTGGAGTGAGAATGTAGCCATGTCAGCCAACTTTAACAAGCTTGGGTGGATACAGTCGTAATACACGTATGAGTTTTTCAGTCAATTAAGTGAGCACTTTTCTGTTTACATTAGTCGTTCTCAAATGGCTTCAATCTACAGCTTAAAACATTAACATTCCATGCAGATGCTGGCTTATTCAAATATCTGATAGCCCCGGGAGTGATGATAAGCAAGGGAAGAGGTTATATGTTTTTGGCAGCAACCATAACAACTGACATCTTTCTGGTCTTCATCTCTCTGGACATCTGACACCAGACACAGACTGTGCAGAAGGTTGAATACACACAATCCAGACACATGCTGCCCTGCAGACAAAATAAAATGAATGTTTGGTGAGCAGGTGGTAAATTGGATCAGATTTCATATTAATATATGAGTTAAATACACCTTGATTAAAGCAAAAAATAATTATAAGTGCAGTTTTACTTAGTTTATCAGTAAGCAACAGATTAGAATATAGTAACAGAATATCTGATGATCTACATAAATTGTCCACAACAAGAATGATTTAATGAGCTACTATTGGTGAGTTGCTTTGGTTATTTTTAGTTTTGTTACAAAACCAAATCAGGAAAAAGTTATTTGAGCAGGCTGAACGTGTTTCAGGAGTGGTGGTGTTGTGTATTAACATAAGTTTAATGCAATTCTGAAAAAATGAAACAAATATGATACTAGGCTGTATCTGCAGAGTAAACTTGGGTCCTTTCGAGTGCAGGGGGCACTCCTGAGGACCTTCTATGACCTTCTATGTGGTGGCATCACCCATCTTCCATGGTGGGGTCTGCTGGGACAGTGGCATCGCAACTGCAGACAGGAAGAGACTGAACAAACTGGTGAAGAAGGCCAGCTCTGTGCTGGGATGCCCGCTTGATGTAGTGTAGGTGGTGAGTGAAAAGAGAATGATGGCTAACCTATCGTCTCTGACGGACAACACCTCGCACCCCACACACAACACAGTTATATTGCTGGGCAGCTCCATCAGTGACGGGCTGCTTCCTTCCTGCTGCAGTCAGACTCAACAACTAGCACTGCTCTTGGTAGATCATATCACACACCGAATAACGATGCACTTCTTGTAAAGAAGTAAAGAAGTAAGATTATGTCAACAAAAATAACATAAAATTTTGATAGAACCATACAGTCTTCCATTACCACATAGTCTTATTTTTCTTACTTGTAATGTTATTCTATTACCTTATTATTGTCCTAATATTTATTATCATTGGCTTTTCTTTATTTGATATGATTTCTTTTTTGTACTGGTGTGCTGCTATCACTTTGACTTTGTTCATGTAATACTTGAAATTTCCCCACTCTGGGACCAATAAAGGATTATCTTATCTTATCTTATCTTATAAAAGGAACTGTAATACAAGGTTTTAAAATTGCTACAGCTGATAAGGAACCCCCATCAAAACTGGTACTGCAACAGCCAACTGACTGTCGGCTGAGGGAAAGCTGCTCGTCAGGTGAGTGAATAAAATATGTGTTAATGTTAAGGTCCTCCAAGTGCTATAAATTATTTTTTAAAATTGCATAAAAATATTGGACTCACTCTGATGCCATAGCGCTGTCTCATGGAGACCCTCATGGACATGGTGGCTGGTGGGATGAAGCCAAACCAGTCCAGCAGAGGGAAACACAGACACTCGCCGTAGTCACTGGAAGTTTTACAGGCGAAGCAGGGGAAGCACCAGAAAGCAAAACAGCCTTAAAATGACCAGAAAAGAAAATGAGAAGCACAATTTATTTGATGATTAATTACTGATTAGCATTGGTCCTGGTATGAATATATTTAATACATTTTTTACAATTGTCCTGGTATGAATATAGATAAGAGACACTTACACTCTGGCACATTTTCACAGAAGTCACATATCCCACTTGTCCACTCATCAGAGATTTGGCTATGCATCACAGGTTGTGGCTGCGTGACGACCATTTTAGAAGTCATGATGGCGTCTAAAGAGTGAAACAGCTGAAAAGTTTAATAAGCTCACACATGTAAGCTTGACTTTTCTCATTTTCTCACAGAAAGCTGCTAAAAACCATCTCCTAAACAAATCACTGTTGACTAAACATAACCAAGACCTAACCACCAGGTTTTACACCCTATGGTATAGCCAGATGTTACTCTTGACTTGTACAGATTCTTAGAAAGAAAAATGTGAAATGTGAATTTCTTTTTGTGGAAATGTTATAATCATCAGAATGATGATATGATGCATCTGTAACACAACACCAGAATTCCAAAAACACAATGCATATCCCAATCTCAATCAGTATTCAGGGAATACTCAGTAATGCCACAGTAAAGTCAGCAACGGTTTTGAAATTTTTCTTCAGCAAGTTTATTACCAAGTGGACCACAATATCAGTACTTTTGTCTTTACTTACTTTTGTCTTTACAAAGACTGATGTTACAGGGATATGAACAGTACAGAGAAACTGTCTTACCTTTTGGGTTTGATTATAAAAAGGCTCTGAGTTGGATGTCCGGTCGCAGCTGATGTCTGCTCTGATTAGTTTTAATGTTTTGGTCCCTTTAGAAAAGAAGAAATCACCTGACAGAACAAGCCAGACTAACTGGTTTATTCTTTCTGTTTGGTTTTTTTTGGGAGGTTTTTTTTGGCACAGTTAAATTTTTTAGGTACAGGATCAACAAAGGGAAAGCATGTGTCACTTGAATGTAATGTGGAAAAACTGATGTAACAATAGTTTATCAGCAAAGTTCCCTGACTGCACTGAAAAACTTTACTGTATTGCTGCACTTTATGATTAGCTACTACATACTGTAATTGTTGTCAGGTAGCTTAAGTAGCATTTGATGATTACTCAATTTTTTAGGTGGATTTATTTCTTTAAAATGCGCCCACACTTTATAAACAAACCACCTCCACATGCGGTCCGACTGTTCAGACCAGTTCCAGTCACCTTTACACCTCCATGCAATGTAGATGTGGTTTTTTTTGTCTTTTCCTGAAAGAACAAACTTCATAAATGATCATTATTACAAAATTATGTCTCTAGAAACTTTTTTTTTAAATGCAGCCGTGTTTACCTTCTGACTCTAAAAACCTTTGCTGGTGGTTTCTCAAAAACCTGAAGGAAATAGGTGCAGCCAAGGCTGAACACGGCTCGAATTTCTATGTTATCCTAAGGCAGAACATTTATATATCCTTATTCTTTGACAATAAAACCACACTTTTAACTTGGAATCACAGTAAAATCATTATTAGTTCATGAATTATGCAAGAAAAATAAATGTCTGGAAATGGTGGAGCTTATCATGATCAGATTCTGTTTCTCAATATTCATTAAACTCTGCTTAATCTACACTGTCTCAGCAACAAGGTGATATTGGTCACAAGTTTCTACTCATATTAGTTACTGTCCCATAGCTTCATACACTTTATGGACAAAAGTATGGGGCAACACTACTTAAACCCTGAATTCAAATTTTTCTTTTGCTCACATTGCCACATGTCATGGTCCCCTGCCCTCCGGCCCTGGAAATCTTGCTTCTTTTTTTTCTCTCTCTTCTCTCTGTCGCTCTCTCTTTGGGGTTGGGGCAGGTTAATGATTTGCTTAGTTTCAGATGATGATGGTCTGAGGGTCATACCTGAAGCTGTTTTTCATCACTCAGGTATTAAAGCCCTGCAGGCTCCTGAAGACTCTGTAGTAAGCCAGGCCAAGAGAGCTGCTCGTCAGTAATCTGTTTATGCTTCTGAGTAGTCTTCCTGAGATTCATCTGTCTGTGTCTTCCCGTCCAGGATTTCTGAACCACACCGGGAACCTGCCTGACCCACTCTCTGCCTCTGATAACACTCGACCAGTCTGGACCAGTTCACTCTCCCTATACCTAAGACCTCTGCCTTCTGAAATAAACCTGTTGCATTTTTATGTCTTAGTTCAGTATGTTTACTTGGTCCCCAAACAATCAGCACCACAGGTAGATAAAATCAAGCACCTAGCTATGTAGTCCTGCTTTCACAGACATTTGTGAAAGAAAAGGTTGTTCTAAAGAATTCACTTCCACGTGGTGCCACCTTTGTAAAAAGTCAGCAAAAATTTCTTCCCTCCTAGATATTCCACCGTCAACTGTAAGAGGTATTACTGCTAAATGGAAGTGTTTAGGAACAACAGAAACTGAGCCACACAGTGGTAGACCTCATAAAGTTACAGAGGGGGGTCGCTGAGTGTCAAGGGTTATGGTGTGTAAAAGTCACCAATGCTCTATTGACTCAATAACTGTAGAGTTCCAGACCTCCTCTGGGAGCCCTGGGAGCTTCATGCCATGGGTTTCCACGGCTGAACAGCTGCATGCAAGCCTTGTATCACCAAGGACCATGTCAAATGTCAGACACCAACACTGAAGTCTGCAGCAGTAAGGCTTCTCCATCTGGCGGTCTGGGTTGGTCCACACGGAGCCCTGTCCTCAACCCAATCAAACACCTTTTGGATGAACTAGAATGAAGATTGCAAAACAGGCCCTCTTATCCAAAATGCATGATCTCACAAATGCTCTTCTAGATGAATAGATGAACTTCCCACAGACACACTCCAAAATCTCGTTAAAAGCCTTCCCATAAGGGTGGAAGCAAAGAGAGGACCATAATAATGCCTGTGGATTTAGAATAGGATGTCAAAAAAGTTCTTGTATGTGTAATGTGTAGGTCACCCAATACCTTTGTCCCTCAATTTTGCCTATTTTGAGTCCCAGGATCCAGAATCATATTTAACCTTGGATCAGTTCAGGAAAAATTCTTAAGGTCGAACTGGTTGCTGCAACTTTTTATTGTTTCTTTAGGGTGTGTATTTGTTGAGATATGATGTATAAAGATGAGTTTTGTTTTATTTCACTGCTTAAGAATCCTTTGGAAACATCCTGAATCCAGAGTGATTTGATCAGCTACGAAAAAAAATCACTTCTAAGTTGGGCAAAATCACAGCACAGGTAAAATTTTCATGCCAATCCACTTGTAACTTTTTGCATAATCCTGCTAGCAAACAAGCAACCAAACAAAACTAAAACCATGACCTCCTTGGTAGTGGCAACAAATTCCAACAAAGAGGTTACATGTCTTTGTCTAGACAACATGTCTGCAGACAATTGCATTGTTAATCTATGGTTGAGGCTGGTTCCATTTTAAACAGTTAAAGTTAGCAACTACTGACTTAATGATATGTAGTTGCTAGTCAGAAGGAAAGGAGGACAACCATAGTTTAGTGTAACAGAAGCAGATGAAAGGGATGGGGTGATATGGAGGCAGATGATCCACTGTGGTGACCCCTAAAAGGAGCAACTAAAAAAAAGAGGAAGAAAAAAATGTTATAAGTCAGTAGGACATAAATAGTAATGTGTGTCCTGATTTAAAACTACACCCTCCTCTAACTTTATAAAAGTTTGGTAGACTTCACACTGCCATGCTTCATAGCAACAAAAGTCATTATTCACACAACCCAAACAGGTGTTTTGTCAAGAAAAGGT
>VUQH01002292.1:0-10222 GCA_015106775.1 Etroplus canarensis
ACAACGGTGTGGGGTTTTGGTTACTAAAACCCTCTGACCTGAGCGGAACCAGACAGGACAAGCGTGTATGAAAAGCTTAAGCTGGAATAAATGAGGCAGACTCCAAGCTGGTCAGAATTCTGGGCCTTTTTTCTTTTGTTAAAAAGGAGTTTTTTCACATGGTACAACCAAACCCACACGAAAACTCAACAAAGACCAACTTAAATACTGACAACTAAACCAAACCCAGGTGAAATCAAAAAATACCCCCCTTAAACCCAAATTACTAAAACCATTTAAGAACACTCAGGTTATTCACACATTCTAAAGTAAACACATTACCTAAGCTTCAAATAACTAAATAACTTAACTATGAAAGAAAACTACATTTAACAAACTAAACAAATATCCTTCCCCCCCCCTGAGTCCACTTGGTTAAGTCCCACCATAATGAGAAGATGAACCCCAGCTGGACCTCCTGCTTGTAGCTGTGTGTGCACCCACAGCCACACCCCCAGGAAATGACCTCAAAGGAAAAAGGATCAATAAACAATACAAAAATATATGTTTCTTTATATATGCATGAATATTTATACCTGACCTCTTAGTGAGGGAAGACCTCTCCCTCACAAACGGTCTTCTGAAGTTCTCCTGAGCACAGATGGCTACATTTGTAACAGCGGCATGACAGTTTCTTAGGTAGGATCACCTGAAGACCACACACATTCATCAGTAATTTCTGACCTTGCCCTTTTTGCACTGGGATGTCTTTGAATTCTCTGAGTCTTTATACAATATTCTGCACTGTTGTTGCTGATGTTGAAATACCTAAATTCTTTGCAGTCTTGCACTGAGATATGAAATGTTCCTTTTGCACTGACTAACAATTCTTTCACAAATCTGGACACAAAGGGGTGAGCCACAACTCATCCTTTCTTGCAAAGACTGAGCCTTTGACGAATGCTACTTTTATACCCAATCATGATACCTCAGTTGCTCCCAGGTTCATGTGGAGTAACATATCACACATTTTTGGTTTTTTGTATTCTGGAATCATCCCAGCTTTTCTGGAAATGGTATTTATATGTGTACATACTGGCATAGCTTATGCTGTTAGATCGAATATTTTTAAACTGTGAATATGGATGAAAAGAACTGGATAAACTGACCAAACCTAAACTATAATAAATACAGACATTTTTCTTCAAATTAGATGCTTCAGTCCCTGCTCCTGCCCGGTCACGTCAGACTGAGGTCTCAGCTTGATGAGGTGCTGGACATGGAGCTAATCCAGCAGGAGGTTGACCACGGGGCTCTGGACCTCCACAGGCTGGCGGAATTTGTTATCAGCACCATGGCATCTTTATGTGCTCCAGTGCGTGACCCAGAGATCAGAGCACTGCGAGACCTCAAAGACCCTGTGGAGCTTCTGAGGTAAGGGGCAGGCTAACAGTGCCTTCCCAGAATAAACTTATGTCTGACATGAGATCAATACCAATGGATTCTGAAAATCCAGTGCGCAGCAAGCAGCATTTCTATTATAACACCACTACCAAACCACTTTATAAACATGTCCCCATCAGTTTTCTGCTTAGTAGTACAGTTCAAATGTAGGATAAATACAATCGTTTTTAGTCAGGTTGAGTGTGGATGCTCAACTTTGCACGAGTATCTCCCATTTTTTCCAGTTAAAACTAAAACTGACCATCATTTTTTTGATTGTTGATATTGTTTTAGTCTGCAGAGGGCAGTTACATGAAATCATTTGCCTTTTATTATTTTAAAAAGTGCTGTGGTTGCCTTGTTGTCATGCAAAAAACACCTCAAAAGCTGTTTCATCAAACATGATTCTTCTCAGGGAGATCTTCCGCGTGCTGGGGCTCATGAAGACCGACATGGTTAACTTCACCCTCCAGAGCCTGAGGCCTCATCTCATGCAGCAGGCTGTGCAATATGAGAGAGCCAAATTCCAGCAGATCCTGGACAAGCAGCCAGGTGAGATGGAATTCTTTTCCAACTTTAATCTTCAACCACACTGATATGAGATGATGAGAGTGATAAATGATAAAGGTGACTTTGTGTTCCATTTATGGTCGCTGGATGTTTCAGTTTTCAATTAAAATTATTTTGACCCTTGTCTCTCCAAAGCACCATCCGGCCATTTTTCAGCTTCTCATATACTGAGTGAGTAGCTGGACAGCCAATTGCTGAACTGAGATTTGGCTCATATATTGTGTTTCAGTAGTGCTGGCTAATCAGAGTCACTGGCAGTGTGACAGGGCCCCTGGTGCTGAAAAAGTCATGTTAGCTTCCATCCATTTATTTTCTTAATTGCTCATCCAACTTAGGGTCACAGGGGGAGCTGGAGCCTATCCACCTATGGTGACAGGCAGAGTACACCAAGGCCCAACACAGAGAGGGAGACAACCACACACTCTCACATACACACAACCGATTCACTATTAGCATTACAATAGCATGCAAGTTTTTAGGCCGTGGGACAAAACTGGAGATACTAAATATCTTTATGAAAACATTCTGTACTTTTTATTTTCTAAATAATGACTGTTCAGTCAAACTCAGTTTTGCTTGCAGGTTATTTTCTTGAAGTAGAAACCTTCTTAACTGTCTATAAAACATTTCCCACTCTTTGGTCCACTTAAACACGAAGATAATTAGTTCATTTCCATAGAATAGGAAGAAATATTCAGATTTAAGAAATTAAAACCAGAGCAGTAGAATAGTGCTTTATGTATTCCTCTTATCTTACAAACTGTGGGAGAGTTTGTGTAAAGTCAAACTCAGCACTAACCGGCCAATATCAAGAACATACACTACATGGACCAAAGTTTATGACATCTAATTCTAAATCCATAGGCATTAATATGGATTTGTCCCACCCCTTTTGCAGCTATAACAAATTC
This sequence comes from Etroplus canarensis, assembly GCA_015106775.1. Taxonomy (NCBI): domain Eukaryota; kingdom Metazoa; phylum Chordata; class Actinopteri; order Cichliformes; family Cichlidae; genus Etroplus; species Etroplus canarensis. Next base: position 2,904 of record VUQH01002292.1, read on the forward strand.
TACTTTTCTAAGAAGGCTTTCTGCAAGATTTTGGTGTGTGTCTGTAGGATTTTTTTCCCTCTCAATCATTCAGAAGAGCATTTGTGAGTTCAGATACTGATTTTGGATGCAAGGGCCTGGCTTCTTATAATCTCCTTTCTAGTTCATCCAAAAAGTGTTCGACGGGGTTAAGATCAGGGCTCAGTGTGAGCCAGTCAAGTTCTTCCACACCAAACTTATCCAACCATCCCTTTATGGGCCTTGCTTCATGAAAGGGGGGCATGCTGTAACAGAAAAAGGGATGACCCATTCTTTCACAAATATTTATATAAAGGCAGACTGCATGGCAAAGTGCTTGATTTTATATACCTGTGACAATGGGACTGAAGGAAAAACCCAAATTAAGAGGTTTGGCCCAATAATTTTGTTCATATAGTCCATCACTGAAAATGGGGTGAAAACTGACACAATCATACATTCATGTCTTCAACCCGGCTGTGCTAACCATGCACCAGGTTACAAACTCAAAGGTTGCCAGATGAGCCAAACTGACACTAAATCATAGCTTGTGCCAGCAATTGTGAAGTCACTTTTGGCACATGCTGCAGTTCAGGAGGGCAACAAGGGCAAGCATAAACGAGGCATTACGTTTCTCCGTTTAATTAACTCAGCCATACATTTTTCGTGTTCTGACTCACATGTGACTGAGCTAACCAAGCAGAAGCTAGAAGGTCTTTGCCTGAGGTAACTGTGGGGAAAACATGCAGATAAATTAAACAAATTATTGTCTTTGAAAGGTGCATATGTAAACACTTAAATGCGTAAATAACTGCAAATACAATTATCTCTGTATGCATCATAAAATACTTTTTAGCAGTTTTACTCAAATATGCATTCACTTCAAAACTTTTACAAGTTTTAAGCCTAGTCAAATACAACAAGATGTTCATCTTTCAAAACTGAGTGAAAAGGAGGATAAAGCATGGTATGATTTTGGTTGGGCCCACTATGTGATTGACATGCTGCTACTGTATGAATGTGCAGTTTTATCCCTCGTTCGTTAAGTCCCGTTTCAAAAAGATAAGATGGTGACGGCCATAAAAGCTCAGGTCGAGGCTTTGCCACTGGACTTCACAAACAAATGAGTTAACTTCATTAAGACCCAACATTCACTTTTTTCTGTATGAAAAAACATGACTCCATCTACATACCTTAAAGCACAAGTAATTCAGTATAACTGCAGTGGTTCTTAACTGTTCATATAATTTTTGTTTAAATTTCTTGATATTAATCACCTCTTAATTTGTCATTTTGTTTCAGATTCTTTGGACAATACCACCGCTTGGCTTCAGGCAGCGGCATCAGAGGAGTTGTCGGCATTTGAAGCTCAGTCTGATTCTCCCACTCCAGACAGCCACGGTCCTCTCAGTGCCATTGCTGTCCTCAACTGTGCCTACATACGTCTGCTCCGCTGGGACTCGCAGGACCAGAAATATCCTGAGGTCAGCTGCTATCTGAAAGAGCTCATCACGCCGTGCCTTTCATTAGGCCTGGTGATATTTTATTGATTATGAGGGAATGTTGAGTTTCCCTACCCGCACCTCCTTGCCGTACTGTGTGTTAAAGCATGTGGCAACACATTAGAGCTCTTGTAGAACAGCAGCTTCAAACCTTTTATATCACTTTTTTCCCTGTCAGGTGAACTAAAATACTGATCAGTCAACATCAAATGTATTTCTAGTGAGTTTAGTTGAACTGATTTTAGCTCTGATGTTGTTTGACACCATAATGTTTCAATATAACTGCTACATCATGACAGTTTGCATTTGTATGTGACCCCTGAAAATGGTCATTTATCAATCAGCTAAGCCTTTGGCCATTAGGCTTTCTTTTTTTAAATTGATTAATCAGTTTCATATTAATGCTGAAAATGTTAACCCTGAGTTGCCCTCCACACACAGACGGTGCTGATGGACCGAGCCCGCCTGGATGCTCTGGGCCAGCGTCTCCAGATGTTGGTCCTGGAGGCATCGGTGCTGCTCCTGACCAACGCTCAGTGCGGGGGCGCTGTTTTCTCCCTGCAGGGGTTTGTAGGTAAACTGAGGCAGTCCGTTACTGCCCTGCTGCAGGGCAGTCACACCAGGTAAGAGGAGGATGTGGTGATGCATGTACTGGCTGTCATAGGGAACAGGTATTGTATGAGAAGGAAACCAATGGAGGTGACAGGAGGCAGCTAGCTTGTCAAAACAGATCCAGCTAACCTCATTCTTTCTACTCAAGAGAAACCCCGTCATGATTAGTGGATAAATGTGGAACAGCAGCTTGTAATATTCAAGGTCTGCTCGCACTCTGGTCCAAGCATAGCACAGGCTGTTTCTACCCTAAAATTTAATTTTATATAAAAGTAAAGTTTTTTTAAACCATCATGTTTATATGATCATTACTTAAATTTTAAATAGAAGTCAATGCATGATGGTTGCACATCTCTGCCTTGAAATTGTGCAGTACCAGTTACTTCTCAAAAACATTTCACACTTAACTGAACAAAATGGTTCTGTCAGCATGTGAGGTGAGGCTCACTTGTTAGTGCAGGAGAGGGGACAAAGTTTATTAGCTATTTGACAATTTAATCAAGCTAAAGGCTCAGATTATCTATTAACTTTAAATGGACCTCATTTTGCCTCATTTTCTCCTTGTTACAATGGTGGATGCTTATAAGTTTCTGACGAGAGCAGTCTTAAGGACTGTTTACGGTACTGCATTTGTGTCCATTTGCGTGGATATTTGCCAACACAGAGTCAGTGCACAGGGGTGAACATGTGCTGTCCTCCAGAAGACCAACAGCATGTAGCTCAGCATGGATGAAACTGAGTGTAGGTGGAATGCTGATTGGTAGAAAAGCGGGCTGAAACAGGAAAGGTGGCAACAGGAGAGTTCACAACATAGAGGGAGAAGTGTGGAAAACATCATAGATCAATAAAGCAGACACAGAGGCTGCATACATTTAGTTTTACTTCAGCATGCTTTAAATCAGGCTCTGTATGATGGCCATAAGTGTGGATACTGTTAATATGGTCACAACTGCTGTTTAAACCTTTTATTTGCAAAGGGGAGCCAGTCAGAACAAAGTTAAAAGGGTCGGTGGCCTTATTTCTGCCTTAATTTCGGATGGTGGATCAGTTGAAGAATATTTTAAACTGTGACCATGCAAACCTTTTTCTAGTAGAAACCAAGATTAAAATGAGGGAGGTGAAAATGAGCATAACAGGTTCACTTTAACTTTTCTAACATTGAGCATGAAATACATTACCTGATAAACGGAGTTGTAGGAGATATCGGATGTTGGTTCTTCAGAATCTGTTTCTGGCAGAGTTACCTTCTATGTTCTGATACAATCAGAACATAGAAAGTAACTCTGCCATATTCATAAATACACTCATTAAAAGAGATGTTATCTAAGATTAGAGTTATCTAAGACAGTTAAGGCATGATATGAGTACTTTCATGGAAAAAAAATGTTTGTAAGAATTTAATGAATGCACAGGAAAGGAACTTTAATCGGAATCCTTTTCTTGGAGAAATCCTTTTTTACTTCCATCAGTCCCAGTACTCTGTAGAGAAATAAACAGGCCTGTACTGTAAAATACATCTGTTGAAGAATGTTGGTAGCTTGCCTGATGCTGGTTTCTGGTGCTACAGGGAAGCTGACCTGAAGGGGGCCCTGTTGGGAACTGGGGAAACAGTACTGCAGCAGGTGAACGAAGCTCTGTGCACCCAGGGAGGAGCAGCGCTGCCTCAGGAGAGCCAGGATCTGCTCAAGGGACAAATATCTGAGCTATGGAAACAGAACAACCCTGTTCGCATGCTTATAGGTCAGATATGATGGTGGTAAATGATATAAATCCACATAGTAGATTTGAGTTTCCTAGTATTTATTGCTATATAGTGGTAGGCTGTTTGCTTCTTTCAAAGTGTGAGTGGGAAAAAGCCTTAGGCTGCAAAAATTCTTGTCTGGGGATTCATTATTTTCACTTGGCAGATTAAACTATCAATCTTAGCTTCTTTAAAATTCATATCTGTAAAATTTCACAAAACATCTGTAGTCACAACTTCCAAAGAGCACGGTGACATCCTGCAGATGCAGAGCTTTAGATTTTAGGACACGGGAGCAGATCATTTTCCTTGAAAAATGACTCTGCTTTTTAATCAGAAGCACACAATTTTTATATATGCTACATGGAAAAAGTGGAAGCATTAAGGAACTACAGAAACTCAGTCTCGAGGTGGCAGACTGTAAAATTACAGAGCAGGGTCACAGAATGCTGAGGTGCATAAAAGCCGCCAATGCTATGCTGACTCTTTAACTGTAGAGTTCCAAACCTCCTCTGGCATTAACATTAGCACAAATGTTTGCATCGGGAGCTTCATGACATGGGATTTGATGGCTGAACAGCTGCAAGCAAGCCTAACATCGCAAAGCCCAATGGCAGGCGTCAGATGGAGTGGTGAAAAGCACGCCACCAGTGCACTCTGGAACAGTAGAAATGTGTTATGTGAAGTGAAAATTTTGCTTTTCTGGGGTTGGCCTGAGACCCTTGGTTTCAGTGAAGGGAAATCTAAATACTTAAGCTTACCAGGACATTTTAGACCATTCTGTACTTCCAACTTTGTGGGAACAGTTTGGGGAAGACCTTTTTGTTTGTTACAGCATGAGTGTGTCACAGTGCATAAAGCAAGGGCCATAAAGGGATAGTTGGATGAGTTTGAAGCGGCAGTGCTTAACTGGCCCACACAGACTGCTGACCTCAACCCCTTCAAACACCTTTGGGAACTAGTTTTTGCAAGCTAGGCGCTCTTATCCATCATCAGTGTCTGACCTCACAAATCCCACAAACAAACACCAAAATCTTGTAGAAAGCCTTCCCAGAAGAGTGTAAGCTGTTACAGCTTCAAAGCAGGAGACCAATTCCATATTATTGCCTATGGATTTAGAATAGGATGTTATAAAAGCTCCTGTAGGTGTAATGTGTCAGTGGACCCACAACTTTCATCCATGTAGTTTATGATTATTTGGAAGATTTGTACACCTTATATTATGTGTAATAGTATTTATAGTTTAGTGGACAGTGTTGGATTTAACAGCTAACCAAACTAGAACAAACATCAGGATAGTGGTTAATTTTTCACTTTATTAAGATTTATTAAAATCTGGCCTTCTACACTGGTTTAAAAAATCTTCAAGGTTTTATGTGTCACATGTTCAGCCAACATGAGAAATATGCATTATAATGCTGCTGAGTTTGGGTCATCTCTGTTTAAACTTGGATGTGTTCTGCTGCTGAGAGCTGACTTCTCTCCCTCTCTCTCTCTATCCAACAGGAGAAAGGGTACAGGGTTTCCTCCAGGCCACGCTGCAGGGTGGCCCTGCTAAAAAGAGTCCAGAGCTGCCTGCTCCCCTCAGGCTGCTGAGTGCTGAGCTGGTTGAGCTGGGGACGGCCTTTGGGCGAATCGTCCACTTCAACCAAACAGTCTTTGGTCCTTTCTATGCGCCCATCCTCAGGAAACTGTTGTTTCTGCCGGGAGGGGCTGAGGCTGGGGAGGACTCCCGCTAAACTGAGGCTGACTCAGGCAACTGATGGTGACCTGAACACAACCTGTCATTTATTATAAAATGTGGGACTTTTAGTGTAAATACATCAGATGAAAAGGTTCCAAGGGAAACTCAGTGTTCAGATATCATAATTCTTTTTTTTGAGCGTGGTTTTTTGAGAAAGGTAGTGAATAAATACTTTAGTGCTTCTTAATCATGAATTTCAAAGCATTAGGGAAAAAAGGCACGTGAAAAAATGTTTTAGTATCTCCTGTCTAGGTGAAAGCTATAATTATAACATTTAGGCATCATAAAAGGCTGAATATAAATGATTTTAAAAACACAGCACCAAAGAAAATATGCTATCACTGTAAATAATACTTAAGCTTAAATATGTAGCAGGTTATCTTTGTGTTAAAAGATGTTTATGAGTAACTTTACCAAAGACAGCATGCACTTTTTTATTGTTGTTTATTTCTTCTTTGTGTTTTTTTGCACCTTTGATTATAAACCAAAAATATAAGTATTTCCTTTAGTTGTTGACATCAGTGGAGGGTGTAGTACTAAATAGTACTTTATTTGTAAACAAATACCAAAGTAACAAATTCCATTTTTTTTCACCAGCCTTTCACACAAATGAAAATATGTATTGGAATGTATTAAAAAAATAACTGTTCATCTTTTGAAAAAACTGTTACACAAAACACTCACAATGTGCTAAGCTAAACAAGTCCTCAGTCTGCAATTTACTGATTTGTTTAAAAAAATAATTAAAATGGTTTAGATATATGGTATCTGGTTTTCATTTCATGTCATTTTACTGAAACCAAACAAGAGTCTCATTTTCACTTTATTTACATGCTAATTTTTGACATGACTGGGATGACTGTGTTGTAGTACTGTTTAAAATGCAGGCCCACACTGTGTTGTTCATAGTATCAGAAACCCGTTAGTATCCTTTTCATGTCATCTGGCTTATGTCTTTTAACCCATTCATACATTGTATATAAATGATGGACGTAGCTTCAGGGTTTAGAACGTGAAGCCAGTGCAGAAGAGCCTTAAATTTGTCTCCATTCTAATGGCCAGCAGGAGGCATCTCCTGTGACCTCTAAAAAGAAATCATATTGCATAGAAATCTATTAGAAAATAGCTATGATTTTCATGATTTTAATTATTTACATTTTATGTTCTCAGTTTTAGTATTGTTTAATATAGCATGATGACCATTTCAAGTTACACTCTAACTAAATGTAAAATAGACAATGAAGCAGGGTGAGCTTTAGGCTATAATGATCTTGTGATGGACGAGTCCCTACCAAGTGTGCCATGTTGTTGGTTTTTCAGTAAGATCCACCCTTTGTTGTACCCTGTTTTGAAAATTCAAACCCAAAGCAACAACCTCTTTAAAATAAAGCCAGTGGCAAAAACTGCAGTTCCTCTAATGACCAATTGAGGCCGTCTCCAGAAGTGAGCCATTTCTCAGACTGTACCTTTCGGCCGCTCCCTTGTATTCTCCACCAAGGGGTTGCCACAGCGGATTAATCCACATTGGTAATTTGGCAGAGGTTTTACACCGGATGCCCTTCCTGACACAATCCTCCATGGTGAGAGGGGCTTGTGTACCCACCTGGGATCGAACCAGAGACCGTTCGTTTGTAAGGCGAATGCATAAACCACTATCCTACCGGGGCCACTATGCCAGTGTTTCCAAATAAATAAATACATTTTAAAAATCAGGCTTTTCTGT
>VUQH01002292.1:10242-24805 GCA_015106775.1 Etroplus canarensis
AGGATGTACTTTTCGGCTGCTCCCTTGTATTCTCCACCAAGGGGTTGCCACAGCGGATTAATCCACATTGGTAATTTGGCAGAGGTTTTATGCTGGATGCCCTTCCTGACGCAACCCTCCATGGTGAGAGGGGCTTGAGTCCCCACCTAGAATCGAACCAGGGACCTTTCGCTTGTAAGGCGAATGGGCGAACCACTACGCTACTGGGGACACCTCCCATGTTAAAATGCCCACAGAAGCACAAAAAAGCAAGCTTACAAAAAAACAGGTTTGGTTTCAACTATACAAAGGGTGACTGTTTTTCAAATTCATGTCTGTTTGGTATGCCCTCTACTAGTCTGAGTTACTAAATTTAACTGCTCAGCAGTGTTTGTTGTTGATAGACAAAAAATACAACTTTATTCATCCCCAGATGAGGAAATTCCATATCACCAACACTCTTCTTGTTAGAATGCTACACACACACACACTTTTTACATACAGCATGCAGTGGTGAGTGAGGCAGCCCATTACAGGTGCCAATGAGCAATGTGGGGGGTTTGGTGCCTTGCTCAAGGGCACCTCAGCAATGCTTGGAGGGTCTCTCTGGCCTCTGGTCCACCTCTACACATATGAGTCCAGGGAAGTGTCTTGAACTGGTGGATCTTGGATGGCTACCAGGTCCAGGTCCAGGCGGGTCTTGAGCCGGCAGCCTTCACCAACCCCCTGGCTCTCAAGTGAGTCCTCCGATGCAGTGAGCCATTGCCACTGATGCATTTTTTTTAATTAGGGATGTCTATAACTAGTCAACCAGATGCTTAAACGTTGCTACTCTTACTAAATTACACCAGAAATACTAGCCCAGTTAAATGAATTATTCCTGTTTTATGAATGTACAGTGGCAGTCACCTTGTTGGATGGAAGATGTTATGATGCCACCAACTGAGTGCTGGAGCCCTGACAGACAGCTGCTCCTCTCTCTCCCTGTATTGAAAAGTTGTACACAAGCTAGGTGGAGAGTATGACTAGTAGTGTAGGACAGGTGGCAGTTGAAGGAAACAACGTGTTCCTACAGTACTCTGTTGCAGAAAATGGATGGTTTTGTGTCAGCCGTGCCATGGTTACATATCAGTTTACCCTGATGAGTAAACACATTTGGATGCTAACCTGCAAGAAAGGAAGACTAGTGCTGCTAACACTCCTAACATTAACCAGAAACTAAATTTTAATCTAATTTTATGCTTTGTGTGCAAGGTTATACATAGCACAACATGCCACACATTTCAGTAAAATGAAAAATAATTTGATCATCAAAGAAATGTTACTTATGGTTTCAGATATGGTCGATATTTAACCTCATCCATAGGAATGTGCTTAGTTTTGACGGTTTCTGACTATTTGCCTAGTCGACTAGCCTGGATTTTTTTTCCTCTCACTGTCTCGTTTAAACAACTAGTAAACTAGTCATCGGGGAACACCCCATACTTTTAAGGCAATTATCTGACAAATAACATGACTTACTGTGTGGTGCAGCCAGTTCAATAAGTTTTTTGCTCCGCTTCTGTTAAGTGAAATTGTAGTATTTTATTAATGTTACTTACCACTAAATAGTGAGTGTATGTGCGCCTGTGCACTGCAGCTGTACAGTTTATAAATGCAGTCCACTAGCTCCTTCTACAAATGTCGTCACTTCTGGCTAAAAAAAACAAAAAAAAAAAACGAGTCTGTGGTAAAAATGGTAATGTTTAGGCTTCAAAATGCAGAGTCCATACAGCCGATTGGTGATTTCATGGCTAAGAGATTAGATGCACCTAGCTAACTTTTCCAGTTACAATACAATGGTTTTACATTTCTCACTCTGAGGAAGAGTCTGGGACTCATTCACCTATGTGTCTGGGAGCATCAGGCTTGACTTGAACATTTCTTTCCTAACTTTATAAAATATGTAAAAAAAAAACCCATCCGTGGCTATAAATGAACTGACTTGGTATTTATTAGTATAATAAACATGGCAAAGAGACCAAGACAAATGAAATTTTAAAAAATAAATGTTATTCATCTAATTTATTTGCATCAGTCTTATTTCAGCTCTGTGCGAGTCTTTCCTGCATACTGAGGTCAGTTGCAGTAACATTTCTCCTTTACTTGCTGTCACTGCACCTCCTCTCTCTCTCTCTCTCTCTCTTTCTTTCACACACACTTGCGGAATGGAACCAATAAAAGAAAGGTGAAACGAGCTAATACCAAATGGAGTTGACACCAAGTTATGTTATTGTTGTAATGTAAGAAAATAATGCATCCCAACAAGTGCTACACAGAGCATAACGAAAGTGAGAAAAAGCGAGAGCGAGCAAGCAAGAGAGAGAGAAGCTGATATGGAAAGCATCCTCTGAGTTTCTCTGCAACTGACTAACAATCTATTGCAAATATACAAACACCTTCATACTGCTAACCCTTTACTTTTACCTTCCTCTGTTCACTCTCCTGCTGCTTATGAATGGTGTAATGAACACAAAATTGATTTGAATTGATTGAAACACTGGACTGAAGCATCCCCAATCTACGTCCATCGTTTATATTCAGTCATTTAAGTGATCACTGTTAACATAAATTTCATTTTAACTTTTGTCAGTGCTGCGTTACTTTTTTCATTAGTTTACTTTTCAAACTATGCAGGATCACACAACATACCATCATGTGAAAAAAAATGAAGTACACCCCATGATTCAGTAGCTTGTAGAACCACCTTTGCCAGCCATAACTTTGTTATGATTTTCTGAGGAATTTTGGCCCACTCTTATTTACAATGTTGCTTCAGTTCACTGAGGTTTGTGAGCATTTGTTTATACACTGCTCTCTTAAGGTCCCACCACAGCATTTCAGTCAGATTTAGGTCTGGACTTTGACTGGGCCATTGCAACACCGTGATTCTTTTCTTTATCAGCCATTCTGCTGTAGAAGGATCATTGCTATGACTCACTGTCCTGCTGCGTCACCCAGTTTAGTCAATCACGAGAAGGTATCCAGGTCCTGTGCTTACAAAACAAGCTTAAATCATCATCCCTCCACCATCATGCTTAGTAGGTGGTATGAACAGTTTGCGCTGATATGCTGTGTTTGATTTTAACCAAACATGGCACGGTGCATTATGGACCAACGGCTCCCCTTTGGCTGGTCTGTCCAAAGGACGCTGTTCCAAAAGTCTAGTGGTTTGTTCAGTTGCAACTGTGCAATATTAAGCTGTGCTGCCATGTTCTTTTTAGAGAAGAAGCTTTCTTCTGACAACCCTTCCAATCAAGCCACACTTGTTCAGTCTTTTTCTAATTGTACTGTCATGAACTTTAACATTTAACATGCTAACTGAGGCCTATAGAGGCTGAGATGTAGCTCTTGAGTTTTGTTTTTTGCAGTTTCTCTGAGCATTGCATGGTCTGACCGTGGGGGTGAATTTGCTTGGATGTCCACTCCTGGAAAGATTGTGGCATTGTGTTAACACACACCTTAATGCCCCAGACCAGCAAACTGTAAAAATTTTTGCTTTGACATAGAGGGAGTCACACAATCAAGGCATTTAAATAACAGCACTGGCTGCTCCTTATCCTCTTATTTTATATGGATTTCATATGGAAGCAGTGATGGCATACTTAGTTTCTTTTCCACATGACTGTGCATTTTCAGGAGTCTCCTTTTCATACTGTTGAAAAATTAAACACATACCCCTGGATTACCTAGCAATCGAGCTAAAGTAGCTGTAGTCTTTTTTGAAGATGCAGGAATTGTATTCATAAAATGTGCTCAAATATGAAAAAAGACTGGCAATGACAGATAACAGATAACAGATAAACATAATTGAAATAAAACTGTTTTTTCATTTTGGACAAATTCCAGGAGTACTAAGGCTGAATAGTGATGTGTGTGTGCGTTTTCAGCAGGCACCTGGATGCTTGGCTCTAACTTGAATGTAATACCAGACATGAGAGTCACAGTGACTGGGGCTAATCGTTTGTTGAGATTACGAAGTTGCACCGCCCACTAATCTCTTTGGCAGAAGAAATAGTGAAAATATAATTGTACATTAATTACCATGTTGATATATTTGTCACTTTAAATTTTAAACAGCTAGTGTAATGTTTCTGCTTTTAACTACTCAGCCATAAGACAAGAAATCAATGCTGACAACAGACGTGAGAGGGATTCTTCAGTCTTTGTATTATTTAATTTCATTAATATAATATTGCTTTGAAATTTGAAACAGTATCACATTTTCATTGACAAACCATACTCTGTCCACAAACATGGGCAAAGCATTGTATGCTGGTACAGTTTTTTTTTTCCTCTACATTTTTTCACCCTTTGAGATTTCCCACATTTTCAATAGACCTGAATCAATAGAAATGCTCATAAATGGTCTATATCATTAATGGTCTACAGTGCTCTAAACATTACAGTACCTACATGACAAGATCATACAGTCACATGGAGGCCAGGAAATAGACTTGACCTTTTTGAGTGACCTTTCTCAAGACAGGAGTGATACACAGGTCCTGTTTAGCCAGTGATGTGGGACTACAGGTTACCTTTTGTCAGTGTTGGGATTCATCTCAGGGGCAGTGGAGGAACAGGGGATATACGGAGTGAGATCTAAATGTCAGAGTAAGCGCTGGTTTGGCCCTGCACATTGCGTAAGGCTTACCTCTCAGTTTCTCTCTCTACCTCTTTCACACTGCTCTGCCCACTAACTCAACACACGCAAACACACTCGCATCGGCTGCTCCCCTTCAACTCACAGCTTGGTATCCGGAAACTTGAACGCCGGGGTGAGCTACACAAGGAAAACACCAATGTTAAAAAGAGCGGTACATGCACAGCCATATCATGCCACCAAAACTTGCTTTAAATAGCTGCTGCTCATTAAAGTGTAATGCTTTTTATATTCTGCATCCGTAATAGAGCAGGTTGTCTTGGTGACACACAAAATGGAAGGACATACGTGACGAAATGTGGGACGACAATGGCAAAACGGAGGGATGAGGGTGAATCGCTGTGTTGGTGTGTAACGAAGAGGGGGAATATAAAAAGCAAATGGCAGATGAGTGAGAGGAGACGAGACACTGCTACAGTACATACAGAGAGACTGCTCAGGCCAAGTGCATCAAAGGGTACGAAACACAAACACACTGCCAACATGCAATCGTCAGTGGAAGCTAACAGTTAACAGTCAGAACAGAGTGGCAGAGACACAGCCACGGTACCGCACACAGGCCAGTAACACCATAACAGTCAGTCTCCAGGAGCTCAATCCCTCACTTCTCCCGCAGCACACAGAAAACAAGGACAGTGGCCGGTGATGTAACAGTCCAAACTCCCGTGAGGACAGACAGAAACAAGGCATACAGCACACACAGCAGGTAGTGCACACAGGGGGAGAACCCACAGATATGTGTCGACTCCACGACAAGCATTTTTTGAGTCACAGTGCAGGAGGAAAATCCTTTAAGAGAAGAGGTGCCACGTTCTCAACATAACAAATCAATTCGCATTAACACAACACCAGAGCAATATTTAGATTTGGCTCTTTTAATGTAGCAGAATTCAGTCTTTTCAACCCTTTTTTTTTTTTACCCCGGAAGTGACATACTTTGCATGTACTGCACCTAATTCTAAACTGGTGTGAAACAGCACATATACCTACCCAAGTAATCATAATAATAATAATTATTATTAATATTATTATTATTATTAATAATAATATTAATAATAAAGATGCTATGTAGGGAAAAGTTCATCAAATTGTGCTGGGGGCTCATTAATGCACTCAATATGCTTGTTTTTATTTATTTGGTTTTTTTAAGTTGCCTCTGGTTGTAATGTCAGGATCCTTTAAGATCCCTTCTTAATCATTCTGCCCCCAAATATTTCAGTTATCCTCATCTATCAAAAAGTATCACAAAATGTACTAATGTCCCAATTGCACCATAAGAAAAACAGAAAACAAGTTTTAAAAAGGGATAGTGCCATGTTTTTTTAACACAGTGTTTCTTTCTTTCTTTTTTTTTTAATTGACAAGAAGAAGAAGAAGAAGAAGAAGAAGCTGTGATTCGTAGACTCTCAGTGCTACCATGATTGCTGAGAGGCACTGGGCAGTACAAGGCCAGAGCATAGACTCATCCTGACAAAACTGTACCGTCTTTAGAACAACGTCATCCCAGCTAGTCACAGTCAGTTGAATACACCAGGAAATAATAAGTGTTGTCTTTTTTTAAAGTCTTTTTGAAGCAGGGTGGAGGCGTGCAGTTGTTGGGAGGTGGTGTTTGGGGAGGTCAGGGGAGGGTGGGATTTTAGTTGATTATAGATAACTGTAATGAAGTAAGGCTGTTGTCCTTTTTAAAGTGTAGGAAAGTTGTCCTGTGTGTGTGTGTGTGTGTGTGTGTGTGTGTGTGTGTGTGTGTGTGTGTGTGTGTGTGTGTGTGTGTGTGTGTGTGTGTGTGTATATGTGTGTACGAGGTCTCAGTTTTTGGTCCGTTTTGAGTTCAGACATCAGTGATAAGATTCGTGACCGATTCCTTGTGGTCTTGCTATGAGTATTGTACAAATGCGTAGAAAAAAACAGTTGTTTGCTGCATGTTGCTGTTTTTGTCTTTCATTGATTAATTGTCCATCTTGCATTCCATGCTAGCAAAGCAGCCTCCTCATAGTGCCTCACAGTGGTAGATGCCTGGTAAGACAGGACAGGCTACAGATGGAGAAAGAAAAAAAAATTATAACTGTCGAGAGGCAAAACAACCAAACAATTTGTGTAAAAGAAAAAAAGATATGTTAAAAAAACTAAAAAGCAAATCACAGATTTATCTTAAAGATTTAAAATCTATCTGTGTGATGCCAAAAAGACCCAATAATGAAAAAGTTCAAGATTTTGGAGAACATGTCACATTTCTTCAGAGAAATATACAAGAGGACACGTCTGTACAGTAACTTCAAAGCTTCCATCTGCATATGGATAAACTGCCTTAGCAATTGGCTGGATATACATACTGGACAGCCACTTTCTCTAACTTACTGAACCTCTTTATTTAATTTTTTCCTACTTTATTTTTGTGTAACTTTTGGGTTATTGGGGTTATTATGTCTTGTTATATTCTATCTTTATTTTACGGCATTCTTTCAGTTGTGTTTAATATTTCAGCTGATGTAAACAGAGTGTGACTTGCAGGGGGCATTGCCCCCTCTGGTCTACATGTCCCCTGCACTTTGCTAATTCATGGTGGTGATAAAAATGTATGTACCCCTCTGATTTTTAAACTGCCTTTTGAAACAGTGTACAATACAAAAAAATCAAATCAGAAATGGACTTTCAATGTCAGCGTCCGCGTTCCTGTGGCAAGTAGAGATGACACTGCTTAGGGTGGGGATTATCTGGATTCCATTCAGTTCCAATTTTTCATTATCCTACAAAGCACTCTTGTTTCAATGTGAAAACTACAAGTAGCTAAATAAAATAAACAATAAACACACGGAGTGTCACATTTTACGGGAGTCACACAAAAGTTCCCGGCAAAATTAATCTTGAGTGTTAAACATGCTGATCATCTACATAAGAATTCCCTACAAAGGTGAGAGCTACAGCTTCTTATTTCAAATTGCTAGACTGCAGGTATGTAGGTTACAGAGCCAAGTTAGGCGTTATTTTCACATACTATAAGTATTCGGAAAAAACTCCCAAAGTCTGCTGCTAATGTCAGTAAATGAAGCATCTCCATTGGGAGATTTGCACATGTGGGTAAAAGAGGGGTGACGGGCCCAGATGACCCTCCACAGTAAAGGCAGAACAAGTCACCAAAGTAGAGTGTTTTCTTAGGAATCTACTGTAGCATAATAATTTTTTTTAATTATTAAAATACATTTTGTGCTGTTGAATTTTGAGATTATTATTATGCTAAATATGATGTTTTGTGGCATGTTTATATTGGTCATATAATTTAATTTTTTAAAAAACTGTTACATTCTTCTAAAAGCTGGAGCTATATGTTTAAATTCTGAACTTTTATAATTGAAGTTAATAATTAATTTATAAACATGACACTGACAGCTGTGATAAATAAATATTCTAACAGACTTCAGAGAAAAGTGTTTTTTTTTTTCATGAATCGCACCCTGGGTATAAACACATAATTTCTTATTTAGTGCAGGACTGGCCAGCCTGAATCTATAGTAAGGAAAAGAAATCAGCCCCTCTGTTCCTACCAGCACCACTAAAGCTTCCTAAATTGCAGGTTCTCACTCACCCAGATAGTGGTAGTCTTAAGCACTTAACTGTAGCTAAAGGCAACTGGACATCTTTTTTTTAGGTTCTTGAAGATATTTCACCCGTCATCCAAGAGGCTTCTTCAGTTCTAAAAACTGATGGCAGTCCCAAGTATTTAACCCCATATGAGTCATTGGTTTGCTCACATGATGACAGGGTAAGTCAACGACTCTCAGGACTCCCTCCAGCATGACAACCTCACCAGGGATCAATAACTGAGACTTGCCATCAGTTTTTAGAAGTGCAGATGCCTCTGAGATAAGCAGTAACACATCTTCAAGAACCTAAAAAAACAAGTCCAGTTGCCTTTAACTCAAGTGCTTAAGACTCACTAACTGACAAATCTTACTTAACCCAGTGGTTCTCAAACTGTGGGGTATTCTGTGCCCTGGAGGGCCATAAAACCCTTGCAGGTGTGGTGTGCATGACTAGAGGAAAAATATGGATGGAAACTAAACAGAATTACTCCGCAGGGAAAATAAGTGTATCTCCTGATACTGCTGACCTTTATTTTGTCAACATTTAATTTGGATCGATTTTTATCGGTAATGGCTGATTTTTGAGTGGGAGCTAAGGTTATTATAGTTGAAATTAAACTAAATGTAAAACAAAACCACGTGTGAAAAAAAACATCTGCGTTTACTGAAATTATAATTAAAACTAGACTTTAGAAAACCAGAATGTCAGTGAAAAAGTAGCTCATTAGGCTCATGATCCCTCACAAGTCACAGGCTACTGTAATATGTGAAGTACAGAAAGAAAGTGATAAGTTTTCTTGCACAAACTAATGAGAATTTAAATCCAGGGAGAATTCACTGAGGCTTGCAGTCATATCCAAGACAGTGGCCCTAATTCTTGACCACCTCATACCTAGCTTCAGACATTATTATTGTGCTATAAATAAACTTGATGTCATTTAATTATAGATGGCAGAGGGGAACATGTAAACACTCATTTTTATGAACATTACAATCCACATCAATACTCGTGAGAGTAGCGATTCTTGTGAAAATGGAAAAGTGCCCCATAAAATGACAATTATGACCTTGAGTGCAATTTGAGCAAAGACTCATGAGGCAATCAATCATCCTGTGCAACTTTGATTAAATTCTGAGTAAAACTGTAGGAGGAGTAGTGATTCTTATAAACTGTGTTTGTTACCGTGGCATGCAGCCCTTGGGCCGGATGAACTAAAAACCAGCAAAAAATACAAAACTTTAATGACTCCTTTTTTGTGGCTTCTGAACAGGTCATGCCAGAAAAAAGAGAACCACTGTTTTAATACATTCAAAACCAAAATATTACACTTCATGGAAGGCTATGTGCCAGACTTTTCCAAATTAGCCAAGTTTAAGAAAAAGCCAGAAACAGGGAGAATAATGTATTTGTAATTCTGGGAGCTGTAGGGGATTGTAGAGTTTTTACACTGTTGTTTTCACACGTATTAGTGAGCTTAAGAGATACTGGCTGTCAGATTTTGTGGTAGCTTCATATTAATTATGCAGATGTGAGAATGGGGTCAATATCCTCATGTAATTCTCTGCTAGAAATTAAATAAACATATTTTCCAAAATGTCAAACTGCACATCTAACAGCTTAACATACTGACTCCTTTATTATTACATCAAACTATATTTTACTCAATAACATAGACCTAACATTTCTGGAAATACTTCAACTTGCTGTTAGATCTAGCCAGTGTGGCGTCTAGACAGAGCAACAAAAAGTGAGCATGCTTGTTTTGCCTGTGGAGAATCAATTTAAAAAGAAAATGGCTTGAAAGAGGAAGAATAATAAAGATGCAACCTCTGGGAGCTATCGGGGATTTGGAGGCAGATGCAAGTTGTCAGGAAGAGGAGGATGAGGAGGAAGAGGCAGTTTGGTTGCGAGAGCAGGGCCACTGTAAAATGAGATCAGTCCAGGATCATCCGTTCCAGGGCACCGCCATTGGCTGCAGCAGCAACAGGCGACGGAGGCTGCCAGAGGTGTTGGGGAGGCACGGGGGAACCGCAGGAATGTTTGTCATGGCAGGTAGGAGGTTGGTGTGGGTCGCTGGGCAGGGCAAAGGAGGGTGCAGGAGTAGGCAGCCCTGAGGGATGCTATACCATCACAGTGAGAAGGCACGGGGCTCACATGTATATATGTGTGAGTGTGTGAGTGTGAGAGATGAATAGAGAACCGGATGCAGGGGGAGAGGAAAGTACGAGGGGGTGCAGAGGGGCGGCTGTGGGTGTGGGTGGGTGGGGGGGGTCCGGCCTCAGAATATGGTGGTCTCGTACTTGGTGCTGACAGGGCGCCTGTTGGCGTCCCGCTGGTCCAAGAGCCAGGTGGTGCTGCCCAGGGACTGCATGTCTGGGTCCATCTCCAGAGGGTCGATCTGCCGGGGGAGGGAGGGAGGAGGGACGAGAGGAGGGCGTGAGACGTGCGGCAGTGGAGGCCATTGCGCCACAGTGACAAGTCCTCAGCTCACACACGTGCATGTGGATTAGAGGTACAGTCCAGTGATCATGTTATAATCACAGACACTCAGGGCTCAATCCACAACATGGATGATGTCTGACAGAAAAGACCCTCAGCCTGTGTAAGCAGCAGCAGTAAACCAAAGATAAGACCCTCTGAGAGTTAAAAAATATGCTGATTAGTAGTTCAAAAGCACCGTGCTCTAACCCATTGGGTACTGTCACAGTATGAACAGTCAACACACACAGTTCTACATGCACAATGCTGCTCAATTTACTTATAAATACATATATTTTAAATAGCTTTTTAAAAAAATCTTAATGTAGGCATTTGATATTCTTAAATTCCTGCTTATGGATGACACCTTCAGTTCAAAATATCTTTAAAAGATACAGTATACAAGAAATGAGAACCAGAGTAAAACCATCCAGCGAAAACAACTTCAACCATCATGCTATTGAAGCGAGGGGCTAAACCCACAGCGGCACAATTTAGCCGACAGTCTTCATATAAAGACGGTAAATCACATCAAGGAACCCTCTCTTCCCTGAATGGGTTTAACCACGGAGCTAATTGCATTTTAAACTCTAAAATGTAAGATGAAGATGAGAGATGGGAAAGTAAAAGTATGAGGTTCATGGCTGAAGTATCAAGAACCACAGAACAAGATGAGGTGCACTGAAGCACCCAAACACAAGAGAAATAAACAGGGGGAGGGAATCGTGTGTCAGAAGATGGATGATTAAGGATTGAATAGAGGAAAGGAAAGAGAAGGACCTGGACTCCAGGGCTAACAGAGTGCAACGGGAGGAAGGAAGGACGGTGGGTAGTACACGTGTGACAGTGACAGCAGCGGCATTCGAGCAGAGGGGCACCCTGGGAAGCAGGAGGACCAAGAAGACAAGAACAAAGACATGTTAAAAAAAGAATAGAGGAAAGGGACAGAGCATTTAAATGCACTAAATGGTCAGTGAGGAAATCCGGTGGCAGCAGAAGGAACATCATCTGTTCTTAAAGTTCAAGAGGGAACATTTTCCAAATTCTTAAGAGTTTTGTTGTCATTGACTGTTTACTTAACCCTGCTCAGTGATAGTCCAATCATAGCAAGCAGCTGCAGCCACACACGGCAGTATGTATTTATTATGTATTTAATTTTTTTTTTTTTCATCCTTCAAGCTTTGGAAATCTAAACATGCTGAGTTGGTGTACTGATTCCATTTAAACATGTTATACTGTTTAAAGAAATTTTGTAGTGGTGTACTGTACACATTCACCTTACAAGCAAAAGGTCCCGGGTTCAATTCCAGGTGGGTACACAAGCCACTCTCACCATAGTGAAAGGCATCCGGTGTAAAACATCTGCCAAGTTACTAATGTGGATTAAACTGCTGTGCTGCTGCTCTCCACCCCTTGGTGGAGAATTCAAAGGACCAGCTGAAGGTACTGATTCACAGTGGTCATGTGTAAGGACCAATGGCTGTTGAAAACATGGACGACCTGATGGTTCCTCAAAAGTGAAGCCAAAATGTCTCTATTGCCCCCTGCTTTCTGGCTGCAGTATAGGACCTAGGTCCCGCCCCCTCCATTTTAGTGGACGGGAGGTGGTCAACCTAAAATGAAAAATTTTCTCCTCAGATAAATTTTTCCCAAAGATGGTTTGTGCCATTTTAAGTAGTTCTTATCCTGCTGATTTGGGTTCAAAAGGTCTCCTTTCTCATAAATTTATTTTGAATTATTAATCTGATGCTGTAAAATTGGGGCATAACCTCATGATTGGCAGCTCTGACGGCCAATCTGACAAATGTCTGTTCTGGGAGTGTGTTCTACATCACGTCCAAAAGGGTGTGTGGGCAGGAGATACAGCGCCCCACCCCAGCTGCTCCTTAGTGCTTTCCTCAAGAGTTTGCCACAACAGATTGATCTGCACTGGCAATCTGGCACAGGTTTAATACTGGATGCAACCCTCGATGGCAAGAGGGACTTGTGTCCCTACCTGGAAGTGAAGCAAGGACAGTTTGCTTGTACAGTGAAGAAGGTCTATATTGGAAACTGGTATGAAGGTGTGATTTAAACACTTTAAGCGATACAATTTAACACAATGTTTTTGTAGTGTTCATGTCATTCCTATATTCCAATTTAAAAGCACATAAACAGACTGAAGAAAGATTGACTTTCCAACACGAGAAATGAGAGAATGCAGGTTAAGCTAACCATCTAAATGTTTTTAAACGTCCATTTGTATTTTTTCAGAAATCTACTTTGCAGTGTTTCCCTGCTGTGTGCATCCTGTCTTCTATCTGAAGGTAATATTAGTGGCTCTGACCTGTTCTTTATTGAATATGGGCATACTGACACACTCAGCTAAAGTTAGTAAAGGTAAACTACACTTGGTAAACACACTACTTCAACATCAAAAGCTCTGTAAAATATTTTCAAAACTTTTTTCCACATCGTAATTAAAAATGATAGAATCTGCTTCCTTTAAACTGTTAGCAAAATTCTGTTTTTTTCTTCTTTTCCATGTCTTCTAAATAGATCATGAGCTGGTGAGACTTGCGACCTTTAGGCTTTGATGCACAGCTTTTGGCTCTGGGTTGCTTATTTAGCTACTGGTTTCACAGTTGTTTCCTCTGATGTTTGCTATTACCGTTGTGTTTCAATAAAGCTGTCACTCTGAATCAACATGCTACTCTCAAATATTTTTTCCTAATAAACAATCAGGCAATTGATTATAGTTTAACCCAGTTAATAATAATACTAATAATAATAATAATTTAAGCTCTACATGTTTTTTTTACTTTTTTGATAGCATGCACTCCTTGGAAAAACTAAGTACTCCGTATGACTCAGTAGCTTGTAGAACCACCTTTAGTAGCAATAACTTGAGGTAATCATTTTCTGTGTGACTTTATCAGTCTCTCACACTGTTGTGGAGGAATTTTGGCCCACTCTTCTTTACAGTGTTGCTTCACTTCAATGAGGTTTGTGGGTATTCGTTGGGTTAGGGTCACTCAAAACTGACATTGGGTGAAAATCACCAAGGACACTTTGACTGGGACATTGCAACACCTTTATTTTCTTTTTTAGCTATTCTGTTGCACATTTACTGGTGTGCTTAGGATCACTGTCCTATAGAATGATCCAATTTATGCCAAGTATTAGCTATTGGAAAGATGGCTATACAGCTAGACTCTAGAACACCTTGGCATACAGAGGAGTTCATGGTCAACTCAATGACTGGAAGGTCCCCAGGTCCTGAGCTTAAATCATGACTCATTACCACCATGCTTGTGCTGATATGCCGTGTTTGGTTTTGGCCAAATGTGGCGCTGTACATTATGGCTGAACATCTTCAATTTGGTTTCATCCGTCCACAGGATATCATTCCAGAAGTTAAAAAAACACTTTTATAGAGGTGCTCATATCAACAGCAGCAACAACAATACGATTATTAATAATATAATATAATATATTATTATTAGCAGTAGTAGTATTAATAACAACAACAATATTATTATTATTATTATTATTATTATTATTATTATATTATTAATAATAATAATAACAACAGGATGAGGTTTCTATGTATTTTAATATTAGATCCATCTACCAGTCAAAAGGGATTTTTCCTGGTGGTTTTAGTTGAAGCTGGAGTGAGCTGCTCCTGTTCAGATTTAAATTACAGTCAGGTGTCCCTGTTTCTGCTAGTGGTTAATTTCCGATAATTTCCAAACGTAAGCTTCATAACCTGTAAACAGCCAGGAACTTCCAGAATTTCAGCTTGCAAGCAATCAGGTTTTTTTTTTTTTTTTTTAGAAAACT
>VUQH01002292.1:25395-35599 GCA_015106775.1 Etroplus canarensis
TTGCCAGAAACCCCCCCCCCCCCCCCCCCCCATTTCTCATCTAAAACTTAGACAACCAGCCAGACTCATTATGCAGCTCTGTGATCACTCCATATATTATCCTTACAGGCAGGCAGTAAAACAATGTGATTTGTGCCTCTGCATAGGCATGTGCGTGCTCCTGGCAGTAGCTGTGCAGCTCTCTCAGGTGACAGTGATCACTGTATGCTTATTATATGCAGCCTGAGAGGTCAATGCATCAATGCTCAGAGTATACGTGAGCATTTATGCAGCACACTCAATCAAAAGCGTGGAAGCAGCGGGTGGGTCTGACCAATGAGGCTGTGCGCCCAAGCTTAGAAGAATCCCAGAGGAAATCATTCACCCGCCCGTTAGCAACAAATAAAACGATTCATTCATCATGCTTCACATATGCACAAATAGAAAGTCTCCCCTGACTGGAGTGACTCACAGAGCAAAGTAATGACTCATCACTTTTACCACATGCACAGCAAATCCTCCTTTGTAGGTGGCCCATTAGGAGCTCAGCAAAGGAGAAAAAGTTGGTCACGGGGTCTGTCTACCTTTTCTGAATTATGACTGCGCAACATGTTCCTACACACCCTCCATCCTTTAAATGCAAGCTCACCACTCACACACACTCAGAGAGGCACACATTCACCGTGTTTCTCTTAAGGTTCTGCAGGGAGGTACTCACTGCTGATCTTCGCATGCTGCTCCAGGACTGAGATACAGGACGGCTGGTTTTGGTTTCTATGACCTCTGAGCCCAAAGAGGATGGGGGCATATACTGTCTTGCCCTGGACTGAATGGCCATCTGATAAGCCACCTCAAATGCCTGTCCCAGTGTTAGGATGATCTCGTAGGTCTGCGTCTGTGCGAATAAAAAAACTGACTGAAAACCCAGGTTTAAATCAGTTGACCCTGAGCATAAAATATGATCTCAGTACTGAAAAACAAACCTTACAAAAACAACTTTTTAACAGGTGACTTTAAATTATGACAAACCGTTTATGGGTTTTGCTTGTGTGCACAATCAACATTTAATATCCATAAAATACATGACAAAGCAACTTGTATTAGTTATACTACAAAGCTTGGACCATAAAAATCCTTTAGGTGTGTTACAGTATTTGTTTTGAGTTAAACACTGTCCAATTAGGTTTGCAAATACTTGCTTTCAACAATTTGTTGCACATCACACAAAATCATTTCACAGCACACAAAAGCACGGATCTTCACATTTTTAGGATAATTACTTTATGTAATTATCCTAAAAAGGCTCTTGTTTGAATATGATGCATTTTCAGAGAAAAGCAACAGCAGTTTTTAACCTGACATTATGTGCATGGACAAAACACAAAT
Source organism: Etroplus canarensis (assembly GCA_015106775.1). NCBI lineage: Eukaryota > Metazoa > Chordata > Actinopteri > Cichliformes > Cichlidae > Etroplus > Etroplus canarensis. The sequence goes on from VUQH01002292.1 coordinate 26,761, forward strand.
AATCAAGGCTGAGCAGTGTTGTACTTGGCCCTGTAAAGGTCTTTTTCAGTGCAGTTCAGTTAAAAAAAGGTTTCCCTGCAGTTAAAGTGCCTCCACAGTGGTCGGTCTACCAAAAATAAAAGATCGCTGTTGACCTTTTTACAGACCTTTCCACACAAATGACAACATAATTTGCATCTGTAAATGGAAATGCCATGCATAGCAGGAGTGGGACTTCAATCAAGCCATTTGATGAGACAATCAAGAAAATAATGTCCATAGGATGCTGCCTGCAGGTTTAACTGCAGGATATTTGACATGCTACAAAGGGACACTTTGGTGATTCTACATTCTTTAATAACAAATTTGCAAAATGCTGAACAATGATATGAAGATATACATTTAGGTCCTTATATTTTGGGGCAATTACACTTATTTGTAATTTTGCCTTGAGCACATCACCACAGTAGATTTTGAATCAAACAGTCAAAATGTGATCAAAGTACAGACTTTTAGGTTTCATTCAAGGTGTTTGACAAAATAATAGCATTAGCTGATTAGGAAGAGCCATTTTGACACATTTTCAGAGGATCAATGTAATGGGACAATTGAATGACAATTAGTTTCATGGCCAGGTAAGACCTATTCACTCATTTTTCCATGACAAGCTAAGCAGATAAAAGATGTGGAGTTGATTCCAAATGTTGAACATATTACTATTCTGAAAACACCAAAATAAACCTATCAGAGATTTAGCAACAACTTTAGGAGAAAAGGCTAAAAGAGCAACCTGGAATGTTCTTAAAAAGGAGTGCACCAGTCAGGTCAGAAACACCAAAAGACCTGGAAGATGATGGAAGACAACTAAAATGGTTGATCCCCTTTAAAACAGCTTCACAACATCTGGCCAACTCAAAAACAAAATACACCTTCATAAATATAAATGCAGAGGGTTTATAACAATGTTCAAACCACTGGGTATACTCAAGAACAGGAATGCCAGATTTGACTGTCAGAAAACATTTAAAAGATAGTGCCCAGTTCTGGAAAAAAAAACCCAAAAAAAGTTCAGTGGACAGATGAACCCAAGATGAACTTATATCAGAATGATGGGAAAAGAAAAGTATGGAGAAGGAAAGTAACAGCTCATAATCCAAAGCATACCACATCATCTGTCAAATGTGGTGGGGGCAATGTTATGGCTACCAGTGGAACCAGGTCACTGGTGTTTACTGATAATGTTACTGTTGATAGAAATAGCAGGGTGAATTCTGAAGTGTACAGGGCTATACTCTCTGCTCAGATTTAGCCAAATACTGCAAAACTGATTTGACTGTGCTTCACAGAGCAAATGGATAATGACCCAAAGAATACTGCAAAAGCAACCCAAGAATTTCTCAAGGCAAAGAAATGGGCTGTTCTTCAATGGCCACTTCTGCCAGTTGATCTCAATCTAACCCACCCAAACCAACCAAAAGTAAAAGAAAATAATTTTAGTTTTTGTTAGAAAAGCAGTAAGTGCTGAATACACATACCATTTCTAACGTGTAGGTGGGCAGCCTGTAGCATGCCCCCATAAGTCTGCCACTGAACATCAACTTAACATGATCAGAGGTACAAACACACTGAGGCCAGAGGAAGCAGACTGCTGTGTCTCTCAGACAATGCAGAGGTGTTCAGCTTAGAGCAACACACACACACACACACACACACACACCTACACACACACACACAGAGTTCTGCTTCTTGTAAAACTCATGTAGATGATCCAGCGTGTTGTTTATGATAGTTTATTCTCTGAGAGTCTAAATTTCTGTGCAGTTCTAATTTACCTCAGATGTGTGGTGACTCTCTCTCTCCCTTTGGTTACGCTAACACTTTTAGGTGTGGATAGATAATAGCTGATGTGTTTGTCAGGTTTTTGGTCAGTAAAAATGCTCATTACTGCTGTTAAATCCAGCTCAGATTTTAACTTATTTGCATCGTTTCTGACTGACTGAAGGCCACAGAGGGAACCCACTACTACTGCGTGTATTAACTTTTCCCTTAGGCATTATAGTGTTGAATTGTTCTTTATAACACTCTTGTGTATTATTATGGTAAGACTGCATTAAATGAGCAGCCTAACAACATGAAAATAAACTCCATTTGAACACTTTCAATCTCAACAGTTGACGAACCTTACAGCCCTCGCTGGTGCACTGTGTGTGGGTGCACACCTCAAAGATGCACATCGACTTTAGCTAGGGATGCGCAGCTTTTGGCTCTGTAAACAGTTGGGTTCACAGTAGCAGTAGCTTCCATCAGTGGCCTTCAACCAGTCAAAAAAGATGCAAATAGGTGATCAAGAGACAGCCCTAAATAACACACAGTGAGCGGCCAGTGACCTGGGATGGAGTCAAATTCCCCTCCTGAATTGTTGTGCAGTGTGCCCCTAAACAATTATTTTTCCTTTAAAGAGACACAATTACATTTAGACCATCCATGAGACATTTAAACATATTTAGCTTTAGTAAATATTAACTTTAGCCACTCATTATTTTTTATCTTTCTTTTTCTGCAACCAAAACAGCATTCATCACACAACATTTTAATTATGATTAAAAAAATGATTTAATTATAAATCTTTTGTTCTAAGGTTTTGGAGACAGGCTGCCTCTGTGTGTGTGTTAATTGTGTTACTCTTATAGAGAATAAATGTAGATGTGGATTCCTCCAGTAACTGCTGTTCTTCAGCCAGTACAAACTGTCCCATAGCTGCTACATATAGACTGGAACAGTGTTTTCAATATTACTTCAATTTCCAAATTGTGTATTCTGCTATTTTTATCAGAGATCATAGACAAAAACAATCATCTCAGAGATGTCAGCATGCAAAGATGGACTCAAACCAAAAACCTGAGAGTTACTAGTTGACTGCTCTAACCTGCGGTCTTTGACTCACCCAAGCTGCCCACCCAGAATCTTTAGGTGCCCAGCCAAACACAGCAGGCTAGAACTGAAGGTGGCTGTAGTAAAAGCCTAGCAGAGCATCTCCAGAGAGGAAACACGGCATCTGGTGATGTCCATGAGTTCTAGACTCCAGGCAGCCATTGATTGCAAAGGATTTTTATCCAAATATTTAAAACAATCCTTATATTTAAAATTATGTTAGTTTGTCCAATTACTTTTGAGCTTCTGAAAACAGGGGACTATGTATAAAAGTGGCTGTAATTCCTAAAAACCTTACGCAAATCTTTTGTTAACCATAAGAACCCATGATGGCATGCATGTAACAGACACTTCACATTTTTTTTTACAGCTGTGTGGGCCTCTTGGTCTGTTGTATAGCCCCCATAATTTTCCTGTAAGGAAAAATGGGTCTGAGTTCTTATGGGTTAAAACTGAAAATCTGCACTTTAATCTCATTTTGACTGATTTAAAATGCACTGTGGTGGCGTACAAAGGCAAAATTACCCCCAAAAATGTATAATTGTCCAAAAACTTATGGACTTAACTGTAAAGGTTTCCATAATAGATTTAATGGAATATATTTGTATGACTGATAATACCAATTTTATCACAGGCTTGATAAAAAATGTATTCTGAGTCATCTTACTTTAACTAGATGTTACTCACTACTTCCACAGTGCTGAAGACATGACAGAAGTGGTGGCCGCTTTTCAGATCCTTGGTAATGTAGGCAAAAGTGCAGAGGTCATCTGGGTCTTGGGCGGCGCATGAGATGTTCCTGATCTCATGCTCTGCTACTATAGTCTAATGGAGACAGGAATGAAGTGAGCACTAACCTGAAAATCAATCACTAATGAAGACTGAGAAAGTCAACTCAGTGTTTGCATTGCATGGATCAGTAATCAGACAAACACTCTTTCCCATTACCTTTGTGGCTGCATCGATGAACTTAACACCTCTGTAGGTAATGGACAGTATGACAACTGGTCCCTTTTTTGAATCCTTTGATTTCTGAAATAGATACAAAATTAAAAAAAGTGAAAGGCACAGTGATTCAATACAATCAATGCGATTATGACAGAAGTGACTTTTAGCTGTGTCTTAATTTTTTCCTGAACAACACCAGTATTTAAAGCCTGAGATTGTAAATGCCCATTTTAGCAGGTTTTTAATTGCTATAATGCATAAGAAATACTTTTCAACTGTTCCTGAAGTGCAGGTCAAATAAATTTAGAAGAAATTAAGGTTTTCAGTAATTTCACAGACAAAAAGTAGACTCATGCTTTTTAATGCCACTCCTGACAGTCATTAACTTTGTTTCTCTCTCACGTAGCTCACACTTTGTTCTGTTTGTCATTTGTGGTCTCTGTGCTTCTCTTTCTCTTTGCTACCCAACTGGCTGCAGCAGATGACTGCCTCTTCCTAATCCTGGTTCTGTTGGAAGTCTCTCCCTGTTAAAAGGCAGTCCTTCCTTCCTTCCTTCCAGTGCTTGCTCTTAGGAGACTGTATGATTTTAGGGGTTCTGTAATGTATTATTCAATATTGTTGGGGGTTTACTTCACAATATATAGCATCTTGAGACATTAATTCAATGTTTCTTTAAGAGCCCAGAATAGAAATGGAAGAATTTTGTAAACCTAGATACTGGTCTGAAAGAGCCAATTATCAGCTTTATAAGAGCCTAAATGATCATCATAATCATAAAATTCTTCTTCTTATTATTATTATTATTATTATGTATCATTATCACTACTATACTACTACTACTACTACTACTAATGATAATAATAATAATATTTATCACTTGCACACTAGACATTTTTCTTATTGACATTTCTATATATATTTGTATGCATGTATATATATATTTACGTATACATGTATGTATGTGTGAATATAAATACATGTATGTTGGTATGTATATTTTCACATATACTTTTACCTCAGTTTTCTTTATTTTAATGTCTTATTTTTTTTCTTAGTTTATACATTGTGGCTCAGGGGAATGGTATTTCAATTCCATGCATGTCCTGTACATTTGGCAGAACTGATAATACAGTTAACTTAGAACTTTTGAAGATGAATTCACCGTGTTGTTGCATGCATGCTATACATGCAAGTACTAAGTTGAGGGTTGTGATTTCAACTGTGTCATGGCAGATATACAATATTTAGACCAAAGTAATAGACAAAAAATAACGGACAAAAGCATTTTGTCCACAGCAACTCAGCCACAAAGTGGCAGAGCACGTAAAGTTACGGAGTGGAGTCACCAACTGCTGAGGATCATAGTGCGTAAAAGTCACCAACGCTATACTGACTCAGAAACTACAGAGATCCAAACCTCCTCTGGCATTAATATCAGCACAAAAAACTGTGCCCTGGGAGCTTCATGGCATGTGTTTCCATGGCCGAGCAGCTGCATGTAAATCTTATATCACCAAGCATCAGGTTGAATGGTGTAAAACATGCCACCACTGGACTCTGAAGCAAGGTAAACATGTCCTGTGGAGTGACAAATTATGCTGGCAGCCTGATGGATGAGTCTTGGTTTGGCAATTGCCAGGAGAATGTTCCTACTGTAATGTTTGGTGAAGAAGAGATAATGCAATGGGATTGTTTTTCTGTGTTTGGCCTAAACCCCTTAGTTCCACTGAAGGGGAGTCTTCATGCTTCAGCTTACCAAAACATTTTGGCAATTTGAACTTCTAACTTTGTGGGAACAGTTTGGGGAAGGCCCTTTTTGATTTCAGCATGACCGTGTCCCAACTCACAAAGAAAGGTCCATAAAAGCATGGTGGGCTGAGTCTGTGGAACTATGTGGAAAAACTTGACTGGCCTGCACAGAGCCCTGACCTCAGCCCCATCCAACACCTTTGGGATGAACTAAAATGAAGACTGCGAGCCAGACCCTCTCGTCCGACATCAGTGTCCGATGTCACAAATACTGTTCTGGATGACTAGACAAAAATTCCCACAGAAACACTTCAAAATCTTGTAGAAAGCTCCTGGCCCAATATAGGTAAGCAGACTTAAAATTTTCTTGGTCCTCTGCATCCATAACATAAATCAACATGGCATATGCTCAAAAAATAAATTAAAGTAGTAGAATAATAAGTTACTGGCAAAAAAGCTTTTCAAACCTTATTTTGGGATAAAGTCAACATTTTCAAGTGTGTTTTTAATTATATTTGATTAGTGATTCTTTGCATGCAGTTTCTAATGTCCATCTAGGCATTACCAGATGGCTGCCGAGTGCCAAATTTGCTTCAATAAGAAATTTGGTAAGACTTACCCTAATTTTAGCACAGGCATCTTGTGTGGACTCTATCCCTCGTAGATCCCTGATTATCAATGATCCTAGGTACTAGGAAAAAGAATCAAAACACAATTTAGAAATTTACTTTAAAGTTGGTGCTGATGAACTAAGTTAGCTACAAGCACAAGGTGTAGTTAAATTAAAATTTTCTATACTATTTCTTGTTTAATAATGTAATTATGTCTATCCGCATCATATATTTACACAATATTTTTTCCATCTATGTTGAGGACAGTAAAAGTGACTTACTGTTGCCTCATACCCGCAGGAGTCCAGAATTAGTTTCTCAGGCTGGTGATGCCAGGCGGACACCGTGGCATAGGTAGCAGAGTGGCTCGGCGGCCGGAGGTTTAAACGAGACTCTTTGTGACGTTCACTGTGTCTGTCCTGCAGAGATGCAAAATCACAGGTTGGTGAATGCAACAAAAATTAACTGACCAAAGGAAAATGCCCGCTTTAAAGGATAAACCAGCATTTTCTCCATTATCTTGCAATCCATTGCAGCCACATTCACTTCAAATACGAATTTGTGTATCCATCAAGCTGGCAAAGCAAAATATTTCTGACTGGTGTACATTAGTGTGGAAGCAAATGTCTGGTCAGCACTTCAATGCAGGGTCTTTTTGATATGTTATAAAGCTAATAAATATTCATACATGTCAGGCCTTTAGGTGAATGTAGACCATGCTCGTCTTCTTCGTGAATCACTGCCAGTGTAAAATATACTAATGATCACACGTTAAGGTTTTAGGGAAATGATAAGTATTGATTTTTATATATCATGCTGCTCCCAAACAGCAGTGCTACATTTATTTTACTTATGTGAGGATGTTCCTCTGTTTCCTTGGTGAGTCAAAAAGAAGCCATGCCAGCTTGGCTGTTTGTGTCGTTGTCTGACCTTTAGCAAATGCTAAAATTTGATCACTGTGTTATTCTTAGTTTGTTCTCTTACAGAAGAAACCAAGAAATTCACGGTGAACAAAGATCAAAAACTGCTATAAGGCAGTTAAAGTCCTATTTTCAACTTCCATGATATGAGAATTTGGAATCATTAAAAAAATAAAAAATTATAATCCAACATTTCTTCATTTCATATCAATTTATTTTATTTTGGCATTTTACATGTATTTTCTATATTCTGATATCTATCAATTTTAGACTGAATAAAACAGATGAACCTTTGGATGAGCTTAAAAATGTCATATATATATAATAAATGGTCATTTTCAGTTACATGCAGCAGTGCTTCAAAAATTAACTTTCCCCCACATTTTTTGAGACTTCCATTATATAGAAAAATGTATTGGGCCACCTACACATTACACCTACAGGAGCTTTTAATACATCCCATTCTAAAAGCATAGGCACTAATATGGACATGGTTCACTCCTTTGCAGCTTTAATAGTTTACACTCTTCTGGGAAGGCTTTCTACAAGATTTTGTAGTGTGTCTGCCCATTCATCCAGAAGAGAGGTCAGATGCTGATGTTGTACGAAAGGGCCTGGCTTTCAGTCTTAATTCTAGTTCATCCCAAAGGTGTTGCATGGGTTTGAGCTCAGGGCTTTGTGTGGGCCAGTCAAGTTCTTTGACACCAAACTCATCCAGCCATGCCTTTATTGACCTTACTTTATGTAGTGGAGTAGAGTCATGCTGGAACAGAAAAGGGCATTTCCCAAACTGTTTCCACAAAGTTTACAATTGCCATAATACCATGAGTCAGGTAACATTCTCTTAGCTTTCACCAAACCCAGAGTCATCAATCAGACTGCTAGGGAAGTGTGATTTGTCACTGGCTTGCTTCACCACTCCCTTCACAATGCTTCGCATTATGCTTGCTGATGCTTTAGAACTACCCATTTCTTCACAAATCCTTGTAAAGGCAGAGTGCATGTTTAGGTGCTTATACCTGTGGCAATGGCAGTGAATGAAACATCTGAATTTAGTGAATAAGAAGAATGACCCAATACTTTTGTCTATATGTGTATAAATAAGAATTACACTGAACTGTAATGTCATTCAACGCTTGGCATTTTGCACACCAAATTGAAGACCTGAATTCAATGATTAAGAGAGGTGGCCCAATACTGTAATCAGTATAATGTATTATACATAAAAGGACAAACAAGGGGTGTCAGAAAAGGTTTGGAAAGCATTTTTTGTAGTTTGTAAGTTGCTGAATTGATTAGTTTTCTGTGAGATTTTGTTAGCTGTTTTTTTCTGTCTGAAAATGTGAGGAGTGAAAAAAAAATTCAGGTAAAAGAAGGTGGCACTCACTACAGAGCGTGGCCTCTCACTATAAGAACGCAGAGATACACTGCAGTCTTGGTCAACTCCTCTCCGCCTCCGATCCGACTCAGTCAGAGGAAGGAGCATGTCCATGGAGCGACTTGTGTAGGGGTCCAGTTGGCTGAGGGGAGATGTAGTCTGGGACAGGAGGTCATGGAACTGACACACACACACACACACACACACAGATTAATGATTTGACAGCACTGTCTACATGGGCTAGTTTCCCTGATCTACATCCAGGCCTAATCCTCAACAGAAAGAGCCTCTTCCATGGAGATTCTCCGTTCTTTTTAGCCCAG
>VUQH01002295.1:7537-18933 GCA_015106775.1 Etroplus canarensis
AAACACAAATAAAAATATATATATATATATATATATATATATATAAATATATATATATATATATATATATATATATATAGTATATATATATATATATAGTATATAGCAGAATATATATAGCATGCAGTGCTTCAAGTATTACTGAAATTGTTAGAGCACAAATAATGAAAACTGAGGTACTCAATTTAGTTGAGCATCTTTAACACAATTCAATTTCTCTACTGGGATAAATAACCAATAAATAATTCCGATTAACCTTCAAGCTATATGCTATATACAAACACTTATGGATCAAGAGAACAGAGAGCATTTATTGCTGTACCTTCTTCATAAGAAAGTCATTCATGCTCCTGTAGTCGTTGGTGCAGGTAAGGATTTGCAGTGAGTCATTCTGCCACTGGGCAGGTTCCAGAGTCACACTGCTGATCTTCACACTCCGCCTTCGTTTTACCTTTGGAGATGGTTCCTTGTTCTCTTTCAAGTCTCTGAATCCTCGATCCAAAGTCAGATCAGGACTGCAGGGTGGCGACATGTTTTCCTGACCTGCTGTGTGGAGGAGAATTCTAATCAGTGACAAAATTTCAGCGGAAAAACAATATGCTTTAAAATAATGTATGCGAGCAAGGGAATGATAGCTATTTTTGGCAAAAGCTTTTTTAATAAAACTTTTTTAGTATGTATCCTCTCCCAATCGATCATTTCAATTCCAAAATATATCTGAAATGAATACAGTTGGTACTGGATATCACACCCTCTCCGAGCAGCGGCCCACTTTCTCCATACTCTCCGTCCATGGAATCAGCACCACAGATCAGCTTTTCTCTGGGTGTCCTCTTATCCCCATATTTGGACTTCCCCCAGAAACGCATCTTACTACGAACCCTGGTCAAAATGAAACCGAAGAGGTAAACATTTAACATGAAACAAGATTTTGCTTTGTGATAAACAGTGATAAAAAGTGCTGAGAAGTTTCTGTTAATGAAGACATAACATGGGTCTTTGTAGTTATGTGTGTGATTACAGTATATGTCAATGCATGTAGAGATTTTTTTTCTCCTTTAAGTGTTTTGGAAGGCAACATTACTATATACAATATCATCCAAGTGTATATATTTTGTTATAATGATTATATTTTTCTTTTTATGTGCATTTTCTATTTTGTTGCCAGCAACGCAAAGTTAAGGAACAAACCTTCCATCTTGGGAGTTCTTGCGCATTGAGTCTGCTTTGCCCAGATCTCCTGATGACATAGTTTTGTGTAACTTCTTCTGCTGATCAGAGCTTGCAGGCTGAAACAACATCAGATCAGACAAAATGTTAAATACATGGGTAAAGGGAAGAAAGCCTTTCTCTAATTTCCATTTGGGAAAATAAATTAGGATCTGAGGACAAGCCAGTAGATGGCACCACAGCCTCACTGGGGGTGCACTTGTTTAATTTACAAAACTATAACTTCTTTTTTCAGTCAGTTTGTAGTAATCATGATAGTACAAAGCTTTAACAGAGCAAATACTTTAAAAAAATGTCTAAAAGAAAACAGGTCATAACACAGACTTGACAACAAATGACACAATTTTTCCAGGAAAAAACTAAGCATTTAGGTGATTAAAAAAGTCAAGAGCAACTCCTTTCTTTTCAACGATTTTCAAGGTTTAAATAGTGGCTAGTGTTATCCGCTAAGAGAGGAAGTACAATCAAGTGACATGCAAATACTTCTACCAGGAAGGAACTAGAAATAAATTAAGTGGGAAAGATACTGTTGCAGCTGTGAGAAAAAGAAGCTAAGTTTTGTTAGAAAAGCAAGTATGTTAAAAGCTTCATGTTTCATGGTAAAACACATTTCAGAAAGTGTCCTGCATCATGATCTATAAATCTAAATTCACATTTACTGCTGATGACAATTTCTGGAGAGGTTGTCATGTCTATAAAGTATCAGATTTAAAGTTGTGCTGAGTAGGTTAGAAAGGTCAAAGAGAAGCCACGCTTATAAGAATGGAGAGAGGGCCACTGGTGGCTGGGATGATGCCTGTTACCATGTCTGAATCACTGAAACAGGCCTCTCTTAGGCATGCCTCCGTGGAGCTCTGTTTGGAGAGGGGTAAGGTGTAATGACGGGGGCTGGGGAGGCTGTCGCCATCATAGTCATCCTCGTCTGAATCACCCCCAACTGATAGGGTGGGGACACGGGTGAGGAAGTCGGAGCGGGTCCGTGCCATTCTGGCTTTCTTTTTTTGGCCTGCTCTGCCAACCTGGAGTTTACCAGAAGTGATAAGAGCATGTTTAAATGGTGCCTTTAATAATCTGTAGAAGAGCTTCAGTGTATTTTGGATCTCATGTTGAACTGCAGCACTGTTCTAAGTGTAAGACTGAGCTATCCTGCCAAAATTCATTCATTTGCTCACAATACAAAACAGCACTCCTGCAAATATGCAAACACAAACCGAAGGAAAATGCAAATTTTTAAAAAGGACAAAAAATTAAAAAAGATTGCTTACATCCCGTGTTTTTGAACCTTTAGAAGGCTTAGAGACTGACATGGGTCCTTCTCTGGGTATGGCAGCAGGCGTGTCTTTAGTGACAGCATCAGCGTCAATACTGATAGGACAAAGGAATATATGAAGCAGCAAGCAAGATGAAATATGTCAATGAAAAGTTAAACACACTCCTGTTACAATGAGACATCTTTCAAATTGCTTGAAAGTATGTGTTTGTAAAAAATTTATCAGAGAATCCTAATGAAAAATACTTGCTACTACTTCAAATCTATTGTTATAATATAGCTGGAGGGTACCAAAGTCACACAGTAAATATTTTGTTTTTCCAACAGGAATCATATTCATCATTTATTGCAAAACAAAAATAAATAAATAAAAAGACAAGTTAGAGTAACAACAACCCAAAAAAAAGCACAGTAATCTTTTAATTTAATACTTACTTTCCAAATGTCACTTTGTCCTTTGGAGAGAAGAAGATGTTACCTGACTTATCAGTCATACTAACTGCGGTGCCTTGATCACTCGGTGGCTTTTTGGTAGTTGTTTTCACTCTGGTTCCTCCTCCATCTCTGGACTCCAGTGTGAGTTTGGGGGCCCAGCCCTCAGGAACTGCCCTGCTCTCCTTGCAACTTTCTCTAGGAGCAGAAGCAGGTGGATGAGGCACCTGGAGTTGAGGGGCACTCGGGGGAGGGTGCAGTGATGGTGCAGTGGAATCTGACAGTGTTCTGGCATGAGGAGCTTCCCCTGCTGTTCTCTGCTGAACCAGCAGGGAAATGGGTCTAAGGGGCTTCCTGGAGATTGCTGTTCCACTGAGATCTTGACTGCTCTGTCGACTCTGCTCTATCTTGTACAGAGCCTCTCCTCTTTGTTTCTCAAACATGTCTCTTTCATACTGAGCAAAGAAAAGACGCTGCCGCCCCAGGACTTCTTTCTGTTGTCTTATTTGCGCCATCATTTCTTTTTCACTTTGCTGCTGCTGATTACGCTGCCTCTCCTCTTTTTCCTCATTCAGTCGTACCAGCTTCTCTATTACAGTCTGATCAGTCCGAGAGACTGAGGTAGAAACAAGGTTGGGAGCTGGGTCTGGTTTCTCTATTGAAGGTATTAAATCGCCAGTCTGGGCTGCAGAATCCCGAACTTCTACAGGTGGGAAGACATTGTTACTCAGCTCTTCGCTTAATGGCATCTCTTTCTGCATACTGATGACCACCACTACTGGTCGACGTGTTGACTCTCGTCGGTCTTCGAGAGGCTTGCTGATGGCGGTGGTGGCTGTGGAGATGGCTGCCTCTTTGCTTTGTTGATGCTCTTCAGCAGGATGATGAGAGATTACTGTGCTGCCCTCACTTGCAGGGACATAAAAAGTTGGGAGGTAGTTCTCGATTTTGGGCGGATATGAGCGTGTGTCTTGGACTGCCAGGTCCATTTTGCTCAGGCTGCCTTGGGGGGCAACAGCATCAGAAACCTCTGTTTTATATGGTTCAGCTGGCTTCAAACTTGTTGAAACAACCTCCACGTTAGGGTCTGAAAGTGGAGAACTAGGCAGAGGAGGAGAGAAGGGGTCCTCAGTGTCTGTCACCTCTTCTGTAGCCTTGGGTGGCTCTTCATCCATCATGAGAAGCTCAAAGCTGCCCTTGGAGCTCTGGCTGTCAGGTGTGCCTTGGGGTGAATGAAGAGGTGGGCTTGCAGGTGGCACCAGTTCAACAGACCAGCGCCGTTCCTCAGAGGGAGATGAAGGTCCACCACTATTTGCCCGGACTTTGAGGAGCTCTAGGCTAAACTTGGCCTGCTCCAACTCTCTCATCCGCCGGCTCTCTCTCTTGGCTCGGGTGGTTTTCTGACTAGGCTCCTCCAAAGTCCTAGCCCTCTCTCGCACCACCACAAAGGAGGATAAGCCTGAAGATTGTGCTTCAGTTTGTGCTTTGGAGGAACTCTCTTTTGTCCTAGCATGTTGTCCCTCCTCTTTAACTGTACTCTCATTGCTTCTGAACATTTGGAGGTTTCTTTCTTGTTGATCCTCCCAAGTACTGAGGTCCAGCCCCATGACTCTTTCTTGTGGCTCCTCCTCTTCTTGTGAGAGGCTCACCTGGCCATTCTGTAGCTGAAGGAGCTTTTCCTGCTGCTCTTTTTTCTCCCTCAGTTTCTGCTCTTTCAGTTTCTTGAAGCTGCCAATCAAGAAAGCATCACTGTGTCAGCTGAAAGTGCTCCCTACCATCAGTTATGACTCTTTCCACAACTAAAGTTACTGATGAGAAATTTTAACAAACTCCAGCATTCAACAGTATTAGAGTCTTATGTACAAATTCTGAGCTCACAGCAGCTCAGTTGTAGAGCTGCTTTGGGTTGGATTGCTTGCGTAATCGTATGCTCTTACGTCTGAACAATGCCCAAATACAGTGCACGCGCTGTGTGCAAAGATTAATCTGGTTTTTCCCACCAGCTTTAGAAAAATCACACAGTCATCTACCCTTAGAGGCTATTTTCAGAGTAGTAGCCTTTACAAAAATTCTAAAATATCTGCTTAACTTTACTATACCTATAATTTCGAGAAACAGGTAATTAATTAATAGAATAGCTTACCTTTGCCGAGTGAGAAAGCCTCTGCTAATTGCCTGTAGTTTTATCACAGTGGCATAAAAATGCAAGTAGGCTGTTCTAGCTCGATGACAGCGCCAGGCTGCTTGAATGACCAAAGCTGCTTTGTAGCGTTGATAGAGCCACAACTTCCATGCCCTCTGTAGAACCAGAGCAGCCTCCTTAAACAGCCTGAACCTTTGACGCTCTTTGTAACCTCGCCAGTGTTTCTGTAGACACAAGGCTGCCTCCTCCTGGACACTGAGATTATAATCCTCCTTGTCTTCATCTATGGGCTGGCAAGAACGCCACCATTTCTGCAATGACATTTTTTTTTATGGTTATTGGCAACATGTCCATTAATGTACACACATCTTCACTCAAAAGGCAAATGCAACTTTTTGAGATGGAAGTGTAAGAAAGTGGATTTCCACACACATTTAAATATTTTGCAAATTTCATTTGCACTCTACTTAACATTACATTAGAATATAGAACAAATAAGTTCAAACTGATTCATTTTTATTTACATTACACAGATCCCGTTGCCTGATAAAAGAGAAAAAACTGAAAAACTAATTTGCATTCTTTCACGCAAAAGAATTTTACAAAGCCAGTCACAGTTACACTGCTATGTGAAGTTAATGCTCAGCTGTTTAAAAAAACAAAACAAAAAAAACAAAAACAAATCACACATTCCAAAATAAGAGAGAAAAGTCAAAGTAGACAGAGATGAGAGCAGTACTAATGAAACGCACTGTACCGTACCTGGATGCAGATTGCTGCTTCTCTCATCCGGACAAACTGCTTCCTTTCCAGCCGGGCTCTGAATCGCCGCTGCAGCATGACAATGAGTCTCAGAACTTCCCTGTGGAGTGAGGCCTGCAGTCGCTGACGCTCAGCCTCCCGCAAAAACACCTGAGGGGAGGACCGTGATAGAGTCAGTACAGGACAACATGCACACTTATTGAGACAATTTTTTTTTTTTTTAAAAAAGGTCAATTACAAACACACACACACACACACACACACACACACACACACACACACACACACACACACCTCACAAACCCCTGGGAGGACGCAAAGGCACAAGAATGTCAGTTATGAGCCTCTAATTACATAGTATCCCAGATGCATGGACCCCTCTATCATACCCCATTCATACCGTAGACAAAAACACCAAATATGGGGCACTGTCAGCATTCATCATTTTGTAAAGAGCGGATGCTTTCAGGTAATATGGTCATCCCAAACACTACACTTCCCTAATGTCCATGATTTTATTCATACTTTCAGGTACTTAACTGTTTAATAAACTACTCAATTTAAAAACACAATTTAAAAACCCAAATTATTAAGAGTAAGTAAATCTTAAGTCTTAGATACAGCATCAAAAAACTTAACACACTATAACATAGACAGACAAAAGAAGAGGGAAGGGTGAATACCATTGTCTTTCCAACTTGATAATCATCTGGTTGTAGGTCTAGCTGGTCCAGACACTGTTGGATTCCCTCTCTGGTAGCACTGGTGCCCTCTGGGAGCAGCACAGAGAAGTGATGGACAAAATCCTATCAAGGAAACAACGAGGGGTATTAATGAGAAGTACATGCATTACCTTATACGTGCCTCAGCAGTGATGCTTTACATTAGGGAATCTGTTAAAGGCATTAGTTTTTCAAACACTGATTCTTGCACAGGATTATTTGGTTGAGGACTAATTTACAATATATTTCTTGACTGAAACAGAAACAGTCTTCCCACAGGTACACCAAGATTTAAAAAATGCTGTTGAGCAACATGTGGTTTCAGCTAAAATTCCATGTTATCCATATGTGAGCTCAACCATCATGGCATAAATATGCTGAACTCCCACTCTTCAAACTGAGGCTCATTGTCTGAATTCAATACAATCTGCACCCTGGGCTGTAGGGGGTGGACAGGGGAACAGATGCTGTGTTTATACAATTACAAGTACGGGGAGTGTTTCAGAAAGCAGGGGACAATGGAGAGGCTCTGTTCTAAACAGCAGAGTCCTCCAAAGTGATCCCATGCTCAAGATATTTTTCATTAGAGCTGACCACAGCATTAAATGTGTTTGAAAGAATTTTTGGTAAATGACGATGTCTGATACTAAAATTACCAGAGTGAGCTCATCGAAATATTTACTAGTTTAGCATGCTGAATTTTAAACTAAAAGCTCAGTCAATACAAGTAACAACTTAAAAAAAAAATCAAGCATTTGTATAGTAGCTACTAGGGACTATTTTCCAGGGTTGGAAGAAATACTTGGCAAAGTATCAATACAAATATACAAAAAGTACTCCATTACAAGTAAAAGTCCTGCATTTAAAAGACTACTTCAGGGATCATTGAAAAATAAATCAATATTATTCAAATTGAATTTCCTTTTTGTGAATTAGTGGATTCATTTTATTTACTGGGAAACAAATATACACTCACCGGCCATTTAATGAGATACACCTTGCTAGTACCAGGGTTGGACCCTCTTTTGCCTTCTGAACTGCCTTAATTCTCTGTGGCATAGATTCAACCAAGTCTTGGAAACACCTCAGAGATTTTGGTCCATAATGACATAATAGCATCACAAAGTTGTTGCAGACTTGTCAACTGCACATCCATGATGTGAATCTCTGGTTTTACCACATCCTAAAGGTGCACTATTGGATTGGTAACTTTGGAGGTGGACTTCTGAGTACAGCAAACTCATTGTCATGTTCAAGAAACCCGTCTGAGATGATATGAGCACTGTGACATGGCACATTCTGTTGGAAGCAGCCATAAGATGATGGATACACTGTGGTCATAAAGGAATGGGCAAGGTCAGCAACAATACTCAGGTATGCTGTGGGGTTTAAATGATGCTTTGTTGGTACTAAGCGTCCCAAAGTGTGCCAAGAAAATATCCCCCACAACATTACACCACCACTAGTAGCCTGAACTGCTGATACAAAGCGGGATGGATCCATGCTTTCATGTTATTTACACCAAATTCTGACTCTACCATCTGAATGCAACAGACCAGGCAACATTTTTCCAATCTTATATTGTTCAATTTTGGTGAGCCCATGTGAACTGCAGTCTGTTACCTGTTCTTAGCTGACAGGAGTGGTGTGGCCTTCTGCTGTTGTAGCTCACCTGCTTTAAGGTTTGGCATGTTGTACATTCAAAGATGCTCTTCTGCATGCCTTGGTTGTAACGAGTGGTTATATAAGTTACTATTACCTTCCTATCAGTTTGACGCAGTCTGGCCATATTCCGCTGACCTCTGGCACCAACAAGGCATTTTAATCCAGAGAACTGATGCTCACTGGATGTTTTTTCTCTTTTTTTGAAACATTCTCTGTAAACCCTAGTCATGGCTCTGTTGAAAAATCCCAGCAGACCAGCAGTTTCTGCCATAACCATACCACATTCAGAGTCACCTAAATCACTATTCTGATGCTTAGTTTGAACTTCAGCAGGTTGTCTTAACCATGTCTACATGCCTAAATGTACAGAGCTTTGGCTGTGCGACTGTCTGATTAGATATTTGCAGTAACAAGCAGTTCAAAAAGTGCACCCCAAAAGTGGCTCGTGAGTGAGTGAGTAATATATGCATACATCTGAAACCATCTGAATTTTTTAATGGAAAAAGGTTTCTTTGATAAAACACCCAAGAATTCACAGACCAAGAGCTCTAACTAGACTGTTACTTCAGAAAGTCAACAACTTCATTTTTAGCAGTGCATTGTATTTATCTTGTAAAACTGGAAATATCCTCTCCGAGTATGTTTGAAAATGTACCAAAAAAAATCCTAACAGTTTGTGGCTTAAGGACTTGATTTTTCTAGAAAAAAGTTCAGGTACCTGGCCATAAATTCACACATCGGTTTACACAATTACGATCAAACACATGGAGTAGAGGGAGACTTTAATATATGAAGCAATTAGTAATAATAGATGTGAGACAAATCTAGAAGAGACATGAATTCATTATTTTTGAAATTTACTGTAGTACAGTAGAAACACACTTCAGTAAAACGCAATCATTAGTGCTTGACTAAATGCACTTAGGTAAAAACTAGCGAATCATACCCTGAGCAACACACAAAGTCGCAGAGTCACTTTGTGAAATAACTTATTTTTACTGATTTCTGTGTCATAAATAAAACAGCAATACCCTCAATAGTATTTGGGAGTCTTAACAGCAAAGATCTCAGCAAATACAACCTAAGGTGGGTACCACTATATGGTTACATGACTTCACATTCAAGACCACAAAATGGAAACTAGTGTAAGAAAAAAATCTGGCATTGGAGTGAGCCACTCCCAAATCTGCATCTAACTTGATCTGCTTTATTAGTCACATTGCATTTCTCACAGGGTTGACATCATTCCTACGAGAGCCAGTGTGGTTAAAATGGCTCCCACATTACATCTCTCATAATTCCCTCCTGACACAACACACAAAGAAACCCTAAATGAAACAACGTCAGCGACAAGTTTCTTAGAGATGAATTCATCGCTGGCACCTATACTCGTGGAAACATGAGAGTTGTTTAAGTTTTGGGTCAGGAGGGGTCTAGCAGCACCCTAATCTGCACACATCTGTGTTAATGTGACCTGCTCCTGAATTCCTTATAACAAGAGGCTTATTGAGTGTTTGCATCCTGGAAAACAAGACCTTTGGCATTTCTAGACAAAGATCACAAAATAGTGGATGAAGGGGAGTCTCGAGGAACAGTGTTTAAAGGGGAGTTCCAATTTTACACAGGTCAGTTCACTGGTCAGTGTAAATTGTACTCAGCCTAAGAAAGTTTATGCATAATGCCTTCTGTCACTCTGGAGGACATCTGTCAGATCTGAAAAAATAATTCTATAAAGACATATGTTTAACAGAAAGTATCAAAAGTACTGTAGTTGTTTTAAGTAACATTCTTGTGCAGTAACTGGTTAAAAGGGAGATCATTGTGAATATTTTTTAGATAGCACCAAGAAGTTAATCCTTACAATGTATTATTTTTAAACCTTTCGCATTTTGTATGAAAAATATGAATCTACAATGCA
Organism: Etroplus canarensis; assembly: GCA_015106775.1. Classification (NCBI taxonomy): domain Eukaryota; kingdom Metazoa; phylum Chordata; class Actinopteri; order Cichliformes; family Cichlidae; genus Etroplus; species Etroplus canarensis. Next base: position 17,680 of record VUQH01002295.1, read on the forward strand.
CGTGCAGCAGTAACTACAACCTTGAAATAGAGAGAGCAGAATAAAAAAGTATTTATTTCCATATGGAGTAACAAAATGAAACCACTCAGGGAAAGTAACTCAAAATTATACTGCTTGAATAAATTTATTTAGGTTATTTAGTTTAATTCTAGTGCTAGTATTAGGTTTTTTTGTCTGTACTTAACTAAAACTGCTTCTTTATTAACTATATAAAATGATAATAAATGACAGTTACAAAAATATGGACTAAGATATTGGTAACAACCATCATGATGAGTTGTAGTTATTCTACTTTTAAATACAAGCAAAAAACAAACAAGAAAACAATATAATTATTAATGCTTAAAAATGACTAGAGTCACTATATTTTTTAATGTTATTTTTGCATAATACAAATAATTATTTTATGAATTATATATTGTATTATGTAATGTAATGAAGTTTATGTATAAGTTCAATAAGGAAGATTTGTATTCAATCATCTGCCTGCATTCCTGGGTGTTTAAACAATATGCTAGTCTTTACATCTCTTCCGCTTTAACACACTGGCAAACTCAATTCTCTTGTCATCATTTTGATCCATTTTCTTGCCAGCCTTCTGGCACCCAGTCAGCCTCTGTTCCATATGCTTTAAATCTTAGTTCTGTTCTGTCACTCTTCCTTGCAGACTCATCCGTGCAACCCACCACCTCATCCTGGTCACTCAGATCCTCATCCAAGTCTCCACCTGTTTCATCTGCACCTCCACCACCAGTGTCTAGACTCCACGTGAAGTCCTGTCTTACTTCTTACCTCTGTTGGGCTGCTATGTTTCTTCACTAGAGTCTAAAGCCCCTCTCACATCTTGAAGATTTAACCAGTGTATGTCCACGAAGGAAAAATTTGGCGAATACGCTAGAATATGTGGAATAAGTTATTGGTAAGTTTTGTGTAAGTTAAGAGCGCGCTGAAGCATGCTGGTATACGTCACAGTACGGCGAGGTCATCGAAAAATTTTGTGCATGCATAAAATTTCTGATGTAAGACAGCGTATGGCTCATACATCCTGCATACATGGGCCATAAGTTGCAGGTAAGTTATGCGATCATTGACACACACTGACACGTTACTTTTAAGTTACTCATAAGTTGACATAATGTCTAGCGTACCCAAAACTTATTTCTAACCTATAAGAAACGTGCTTTGAACCTATGTACAACTTATCTCCAACTCATATTTTTTTTTTTTTTTTTTTTTTAAATTTTTTTTTTATGA
>VUQH01002305.1:0-14608 GCA_015106775.1 Etroplus canarensis
TTCCTAATCAAGTCCAATCAGTTTAATTAAACACAGCTGGACTCCAATGAAGGAGCAGAACCATCTCAAGGAGGATCAGAAGAAATGGACAGCATGTGAGTTAAATATGAGTGTCACTGCAAAGGGTCTGAATACTTATGACCATGTGATATTTCAGTTTTTCTTTTTTAATAAATTTGCAAAAATGTCTACATTTCTGCTTTTTTTCTGTCAAGATGGGGTGCTGAGTGTACATTAATGAGAAATAAAATGAACTTTTTTGATTTTGGCAAATGGCTGCAATGACACAAAGAGTGAAAAATTTAAAGGGGTCTGAATACTTTCCGTACCCACTGTAAAAGACTAAAATTCTAATGAAAATCTGCAGTGCACTGATTATTGCTTTAATAACTTGATTGTGTTTTCTCCTTTTTGTTAGGATGTTATTGAGGCAAAAACAGAGTCAAGTGGACATTATAATGGCATGATGCTGCTTTTGGATTGTCTTAAAAGAAGAGAAAACTGGCCAGAGCAGTTTATTGATTCACTTGAGGCATGTGAGCAGAGAAGTATTGCTGCTGAGATCAGAGCAGAATACAACGCTCTGATGGATGTGAACAGTAAGTCGCCAAATAGTTTACCTAGTATTTTGTATTCTAGTACTGAATTTTATGCAAATTGTAATCGATATTTACTCTTAACTCTAAATAATTCTATCAAAATATCTTTCAGGCTTGTTGTATGCTATATACAAAAGGAGGGGTTTTTTTACCTTTAAATCAGTATGAGCTATTACCTAATCTGATTTCCCACTGAGGTTTGTAGGATTACTCTGTGTGATGGAAATTATTTCTCCCAAACATAAACAGCTTGTGCAGATAATCCAAACATGATTGTGCCCAAACATGTATACAGTGGCTGAAAAGGTCAATATATGCATTATTATACTATATTATATATATTATACATAATACAAAATACTATGAGTGTTTAGACGTCAAAGAATAATTCATCACAGTATACAGTAATAACATGGGAGCTAAAAACAGTTTGGAGAACTTTTACAATTTATGCCTATTTTTCACTGAGACCTGAGTTCAGTGTGTCCAAGATATGGAATTATCTACTCACACAAAGTTCTCAAGGGGTCATAACCACTGTAAACTGACATCTGAAGCTAAACGGTGCTTCCTTGTTGTCAAACCTTGAGCTGTAGTTCATTACGCTCATGAGAAGAGAATGTTCTGTTTTGGAGAACGGTGGCTGTTTTGAGTTCAGTGACATAGTATTAAGCTCCAAATTGCAATGCATACTGGATGCATTATTTTTCCTTTCATTCAAGAAAGAATTAAAATAGAGATGGGCAATAGCTGGATGTGATGTAGAAGGATTTTACGTGCCCTTTGGCAAAAAAAAAAACTTAATGACTTTTAATATTTAGCTCATCTGGCTGAAGGATTGATGAGCAAATGCCATGGCAAGGCATCCATCTTTAGGGCGTTCGTCCATCCACAATTCACAAAAATCACTACTCCTAGAGTATTGGTCAGATTTTATTTACACTTACACACAATGATCACCTAATGGGTCTTCACCCAAATTGTGCACAAGGTTGTATTTGTTATTTTATAGGTACTTTTCCATTTTCACAAAAATTGCTACTCCTAATTGTAGACATCTGGATAGTATTGTTCATAAAATTAGTGTTTGCGTGTGCCTTCTTCCATTTATACATAAATACTTTAGGTTTTTTATGGCATAATAAATCTGGCTTAATAATGTATTAAGTTAAGTTGGGGGTAGTCAAGAGCTAGGGTCCTGGTGTAGGTGTAGCATTGAGTCCTGGCCAGGGCTAATAGAGTAATAACCTGTTTCATCAGCATGATCAGCACAAATTCTGGTTTTTATGAGTGGAAAACTTGAATGTCAATTCGCAACATTCCACTGTTGCTAATACTATATTCACTACTCCTATTACGCTGGCAGGTTTTTGATGGTACTCTTCTTTTAGATGGTAGACATAATCCTAATAGCGCTGCACTAGGTTGAAAGGTCATTTTACCACACATGTTGCATACCATTTGCATTCTTTCAGATGGTGATAATCTTGATCTTTTTGATTAAGATCAATTATTGGAGGTAGTGGTTTGTTAGTTCACTCCCACATTAGGAAGGCTGCTTTCTGCCAGCAAAACGCTAATATCAGTAATGTGGTCAATGCTGTGACATGCTAATGTGTTCACAGATTTGCATGCTTTTATAGCCATGGCTGCTACTGACCGTGTAGTCATAATACTCCTGAACATAAAAACTTTTACTTGTTGAATTTATGATTGAGTGATTATTTTATCCTGGATAGGGCTGTTTGTGAGCCTCCTTGCCTTCTCAGAGGATTTTAATTCTCATTAATTATACAGCCAACCAGTGACAAGAAAACTTAAGACTTTCTTTCTGTACTTCACATATTACAATAACCTGTGAATTGTGATGGATCATGAGCCGGATGAGCTACTATGTCACTGACGTTCTGGTTGTATTGATTCTGTTATTACATCTGTCGTAATAAAAAATTTGAATGCAGTTAATTATTATTTGCATGTTTGCTGTTCTGGCATAAAAAAATTGGTTGATGGATTTATGTGTGTACAGTTGGAGGTTAGCTTGTCCTTTAGGATTTCACCAGGATTTGTTCATGGGTCATCGTGACAGATTTAAATATCAACACTGTTTCCTTTGCCCTAGATTCCAACCCCAGCTCCCGATCTGTTGTCACGGCGCACGTCCATCCAGCACCATCTGCCAGTCAGCTACCCATTCCAGAGAGGGGTGATAACAGTAAAGCTGCTGTAGCTCCACCAGCAGAAGCTCCTGCAGGTCCTCCAGAGCCAGCTACCAAGTCCTCACCCCCTCTGAAAACCCCAACACTACCACAAACCCCCCAGAGTACAGCAGAGCCAATTCCCAAAGCTGTTTCTCCACCTGGGCCTGTCTCTGAGCCTCCAGAGTCAGCACAGATTGAAGTGCCACAACCTCCATCAACACCTCCTCTTTCTCCGAAGAGCTCAGAGATTCGGGAGACATCCACGGACAGAAATTTTAATTTTCACCAGGAGCCTGTGGAAAACTCCGAATCAGATATCCAAAATCTTGCTGCTGATACTGGAGCTCAGTTGAGCTCAGGAAACGGGACCATTTCAGTCAGCTCTGAAACCACCCCTCAACCGCAAATTCAAGTTGAACACCGTGACGAAGACCCTGTCAAAACAAAAATCACCAAAAAGAACAGGGCACCACAGAGTCCTCCCAAGCCTCAGAAAAACTCTGATGTGACTGATGGATCCTCTTTCTACACAGTGACACCAGAGAAGGCTCCAGTCCAGGACACCTCCCCTCCATTTAACAAATTTCCTACTGGTGTCCCACAGCCTGAAGAGACTTCTGAAACACTTACTGCACAGGTGAATACTAAAACATAATCCTTTTAAGACTTTAATACTAGGCCCCCTTTACTCTGATGCTCTCTGATATTCAATTTACTTAATTTGGTGGCCAGATTATTATCAGGTAAAACTAATTACAACTATTATTCAATGAATTTACCCTCATGAAAACTAAAATGCTATTAATTGACCTGATTGACAGTTTTAAAAATTTGCTGTTGAGTAAAACTTTTTGTATAAATAATCATTACCTGTTAAGGTTTACTTACCATTACACTCTAGTGTTCCCAACTACATTTAAAAAATGTCCTTTGTTAATAGTAGTGAAACATTTTAGGGGGGATATCCCCTCTGTTTTTAGCTTTTAAAACGTACATTTAATTTTATTGTCCATCAACAAAGTGTATTGTGTGTCCTTGAGCCCTAAGAAGTATGTTGAAGGGATTCTCCTCCTCATTAAAACATTTGTAATATGTTATAACGCCTCTATTTTTGCTGGGTTGACCTTTGTTGCTACATTACTGTATTTCTTGGCACATAAAAATCGCCAAGTGACAGTCACTGGAAGGGCATACAATCTTTGCCCCAGTATGTGTCACATGCTCACACCAGTGCTGGGCACACAAAAAAACAGGAGCGCACTCAAAAACAGCAACCATAAACACTGCTCCATGTCTCTCTTAGTGGCTCAGTCTTCCACACAGCTCCTTACAAGAAACCCATCCTACACTTTCTTTACCATCTCAGGCTTCAGTCCTGAGATGGTAAAGAAAGGTGTGGTCGTGTTTTCATTCAACAGTTCTGAGAAGCAGTTATTCTTACTGGTACAAGTTAAAAAAAACCTCCAGTATAAAAGTCCTGTAACAGATCCTTCCTGTATGACACGAAATATATTTGATAGAAACTTCAAAGCTAGCCTTATTGGCAGAAGTCCATATTAATGTTGTTACCTGACCTCCTTATAGGTAATTTTAACATGAAGCCCTGTTATTCATTTTTTCCTGCAGATTGATGAAACTGCAGCTAAAGCCGCCCCCAACCCTGCTGCTGCTGCTGCTGCTGCTGCTGCTGCTGTGATGGACGCCCCGCTTAATGATGCCAGCACTGTATTCCTGAGCAAGCCTGGGCAACTCGTCAGCATCCAACCTCAAAACCATGCCAGTCCTACTATCTCCGCATGCAGCTTGCCAGAGGAGCCCTACTCTGGTAACAGTGAGCGTCTGGAAATAAGCAAAGATACATTTGACGCTGCATCCTCTGCTGTTAGTGCCCCAATGGGTACGCTCACACCACTGCCATGCCAGGAGAGTGGCCTTGTTAAACTCAACCATAATGAACCTGAGGAGAACCAGTACGATTCGCCATGTCCGAGCTTCGTAACAGACGAGCTGGTGATACAAGTATCCGGGGAGCCATCTATCCCTAATCTAGACATCAACGGTGAACCGGCCAAAGAAATCACCTCGGGACCACCATTGTCCACTCATGCTGCTGTTGATTCTGTTTCAAGTTTAAACACCCCATCCAAAGAGGGAGAAGAGCCAGCTGGTATTTTAGCTCCGTGGACCCCTGCTAATACAAAGTACATTCTGACTGCTGCAGGAGTCGGTGTCTGTGCACTGCTGTTTGCGTGGAGGTTTAACAAATAAGGGGATTTAATACCTGTAATGAAAGAGAAGATTACAGTTAAAGGTTTTTCAAAAGGATTTTTAGAGTAAGGTGCCTTACTGTAATCACTGCTGTAGGTTTGCGTGAGGCAGCAATTTAATGATTACCTTTAGTAGCTGTGGTTGGCTCTCCTGACCTTTGATCATGTCATTAATTACAATTCTATTGTTAAGTTTGAATGTTTTATGTTTTTATTGAATGAGCTTGACAATAGGGAGCAAAAACCAAATTGACTCTTAATGTTCTTGTTGGGGCACTTTGTAGAACTGGGTTGAGATCTCAGGTTATTTATGCACTTGATGCAACTGTGTTTTTAAAGGTAAACTGAGGCTATGTATTAATCATTGTTTATGTTCTCTGATAAGCAAGACAAGGCTGTTGGCTGTCATCCAGTGTAGATAAATGAATCACAGACCTGGATTCTACATGATGTGGACTGTGAAAGGCAAACCTGCAGCCCACTGCACTCTAAATTTTCTTTTCCTATTGATAGTGGGAAATGTGGCTTTAATTGTATTTATTTGTAAATAGATAAATTCTGTGTAGGTATCTAATTGCACATTTTAGGCAAGACTGATGTTGTAAGCCTTAAAAAGACATAGATCAGCAGTGAGCATAAAAGGTAGATACTTTGAAGATGTATCTGTTTTATAGTCTTGACCAGTGACTCCCAAACCTAAACCCATGGCACTCCTCAATAGTGATTATTCTTTCCATAGCACCACCCACCAGTTTATTTTCCCAGCAGGCAAGTATTGTCTTATCGTGACAGGTGGCACTTGTCCAATCATTACCCTGGATGCTTATTTGGTGTTTTGATGCTCATGTCTTATGCTTTACTGTTTCAAAAATGTAATATAAAATTCAGCAAATGTGACTATATTTTAAAAATATAGCTCTACTGTGGAAAAAAATAAGCATATCTGGCAGCAGGCATCCACTTTGGCAACCACTGGCACATTTTGTACACTGTCAATAAGGAAGTATTAAGAGAGGTTAATTTAGAATGTTTTGCACATTTTAAGAGTTTTTTGAGCTGCAGCACTGGGTATGAAAGATACTGATAATTAAATTTCACATGTAAATGCAATCTCTAAAGTCTTATCTAATATTGTATGCAATGTCTTTAGCTATGCACTGAGGCATTCACATCAATTAACTTGATATTATGGAAAAATTTGCATTCATACTCACACATTAATGCTTATAGAAATATCCAAGTTTTGTGAAATTGTTTGTATCCAACAGGAATAAAATCAAATCAATGAATAAAATTGTTTCTAAGAATCTGCGTTTATAACTGATGCCCAAAGACATTTGACTCATTTAAGAAAACTTTAGGGTTGGTGGTTTGATCCCCAGCTGCTCCTGTCTACATACTGAACCCTACATTGCTTCCAATGCATGGATGATAGTTAAAGGCACAGCATAAAGTGCTGTGTGAATGGGTGAATGAGGTTTGTATGAAAAAAGCGCTACATAAGTACCAGCCCTTTTAGCAAAGGATGTTGAAGATGGAATTGCCATGCAGGAGGAGATGAGGAAGCCCACAGAGAAGCTTCATGGATGTAGTGAAGAACATGATGAGGATGCATGGGACAAGGTGAGTCAAAAGAAGAATGTAAAAGACATAAATCTTAGAAATACACAAATATTTTAGAGATTAATGAATTTTTATTTCTGTAATTTATTTTGAAAAGTGGTAGATTTATCTAGCTATTTTCATGATTTCAATATTGGTTTTTATAAATGGTGAAACATGATATTCCTCTTCTTTATGGGGATATCTTGTGTCATATATTTAACCTTTGTGCACATTTTGATTTTTTTATGCAACAGACATCAAGGAAAAGTGACATCAGTCTGTTTTAATAAACTGTTTTTCAGACTGGTGGATTGGCCCTTTGATTGGTTCTTGCGTCTTTCAATCATGCCTAGCCCCGCCCACCTCGGTCTTGACAACGAACACATAAAGGACATGTAGCCCAGCCGTTTCGAGCCACACTTAGCTACTTAGCTGGCTAATTAGCTGCCGACTTTATCGTCCTCATAAATCATTTGGTTTCATTTACCCTGACATTAGAGCATATATGTAGCTAATTAGTCATTTTTAATGGCGTTCAATGGCCACCAGCGCGACGACGATGACACTATTGACGAAGACGAGACGCCCTCGAAGCAGCCGCGGTCCGACAAGGAGATGCCCTCTTATTTCAGAAACGAGCCCAACAGTGAGGCTGCCTCCTCGGCAGGAAGAGCCACATCCGACCGGCGGGCTTCCCATTCGACGACGAGGCTTCGACACGACTCTGTGAAGAAAGCGAGGCCGCGTATGTGTTCATGTTGGCAGCACGGGCTTAGTGTATTTACTGGGAGAGGGGGGGGGGGCTGCTTCATGTCTACAGAAAAAATCCGAGGCGTTCCCTACAAACGACAGTCAATGCTGATAATGTAGAATTAGCAGGGAAACCCTGCAAATGTTAAAGAAATGTAATAGGAATGGGTTTCCAGTGTGCAGAGATGAGGCGAAGAAGGATGACTAATTTGGCAGTCGATGTATTATTAGTGAGCTGTAGTGGCAGTAAATAGCCAGAATCTTTTTTTTGCAACAAGATGGCGTTAGTGGTACACACTGTGCAGCTGCTTGCCATCATCTCATTGAACAGCAAGAGATCAGCTCTATTTCTATAAAGCATTAACCTGTTTGGAAATATGTATTATGCATAATTGATCACAGTGGGTAGTTTCATGTCAAAATGATGGTGAACATATTTTTGCATGTATTATCTCACATTATGCAGCATTCCCCTGGTTTGGGATGGACATTGGAGGCACTCTGGTGAAACTTGTGTACTTTGAGCCCAAAGACATCACAGCAGAGGAGGAGCAGGAAGAGGTGGAGAATCTAAAGAGCATTCGGCGCTACCTGACCTCCAACACTGCCTATGGGAAAACCGGCATCAGGGACGTACACCTGGAGCTGCAGGACCTGACGCTGTGCGGCAGGAAGGGCAACCTGCACTTCATTCGCTTCCCCACGCACGACCTCCCGGCCTTCCTGCAGATGGGTCGCAACAAGCACTTCTCCAGTCTCCACACCACTCTCTGCGCTACCGGAGGGGGGGCGTACAAGTTTGAGCCTGATTTCCGCATGGTGGGTGTGGAGTTGTGCTTTTTTTTTTTTTGGTTTGGTTTTTACGGGCAGTGAAGATGGACAGGAAGGAAGGGAGAGGGAGACAATTGGGAGGCCATAACTTGCTAACATCTTGTGAAAATACTCCTTGTGCAATGGTTGAGGAACTAAAGGCTGGTTCAGTAGCATTAATTTTGCCTATTCAGTTCACAGCTTTATAAGGCATTTTATTAAGACCCTACAATATTTGAAGCTAGCAAGCTTCTGTGTTCAGGCCCTTTGTGACAATGCAGAGAAAAACCTCATGGCAGTCTCGATTGGTTGGCTGGTGAGAGAACACATAGACAAAATTATGAACATAGACACAATAAACCACATGCAACAGAAACATTTAGTATATGTTGAGACGAGTAACCAAAGCCAAGGAACATGCTGCTCCTGAGCCAGAAAGTTACAGGGCGAATGAGGAGAAAGTTGACAAACTGTTAATGGCATGTAATAGCAGAGTATGACAGTGAGATGAGCTATGCATTACAGCACTAATCTCAGCTTCAGCTAAGTTTGTATGTGCTATATTTCTGCGCTTGCTTGCATTCCTGCTAATTAAGGGGAAAAACAATTTCGCAGTCCAAAATAGGATGTAGCTATGATTGTTTTCTTTTTATTGTATTGTAATAAAAGTTCCTGCTCTCTGATCTGCACCCCCACATTTCCCCCTCCTCCAGCTTCCTGCCTCTGTATTCTCCTGACCACATCCCCTTTGTGATAATGTTATCCATGCTCTTTTTTTCTCTCCTTAAAAAAAAAAAAGATGGCAGACCTGGAACTTCACAAGCTGGATGAGCTGGACTGCTTGATCCGGGGAGTGCTGTACATCGATTCAGTGATGTCTAGCGGCCCCTCAGAGTGCTACTACTTTGAAAATCCCACAGACCCAGATCGCTGCATCCAGAGGCCCTGTACACTGGAGAATCCTTATCCTCTGCTGCTGGTCAATATAGGGTCTGGGGTCAGTATCCTGGCGGTCTACTCTGAGAACAACTACAAACGAGTCACTGGGACCAGGTAATGATGAGCTGGATGTCTCAATCTGGCAGTTGAGGCAATTACCAGGCTCTGTGCTATTGGGATGCAAGTAAGAGTAAAATGTGCACTACCCTGCTTATAGTAACTATAGTGGCAATACTTTCGTATTGTAAAGCAGCTCATATATAACATAATTATCGTAAGTAATATTTAAATTTAAACACTCTGTTTAGGATGCCTGTGAACATCCACAGGCCCCACATTCAGCTTGCCCCAAGTAGGCGCAGCTCCTCTTTTCCCTCCTATTTCAGCATTTAGTCCTTAGTTTACTCATGGAGCCTAGGGCCCTTTTGTGTCATCATTCTGCTCAAGGCTGGGACCCTGTGGGAGTGTAGCAACTGCATAGGTGTACTTTAAGATATAGTCCCTTTTTACTAATTTATTTTTAATGTAAAATGTTAATCATTGTTAAATGTGTCTGCATCAGAAATAAAGTATAAGGTTTTGCTTATAATGTATAGAATTTTATGTCATTGAAGCCAAGACCTAGTATAAGTAATTTTAATAGTGTAAGTAATTTTATCTCCCAGACAAAAGTTGGGTGATGTTATAATTTTAACCTGGTAGGTGTGTCCTCCCCAGAGTATTAGTTTTTGCTATTTCATTTCAACTTATGTAGCCTAAATATTAATGTTACAGTGAAAAATATGTTAAAATTGGCAAAATTCTATATGTACAAGACTGAAAATAGCTTTAGTGTCTACTGTTATACCTATCAAGTAGTAATGAAGATGAGTCCAGTGTTTCTCCTACCTTTTCAGACTTATTTGGCACTGAGAGATAAAGCTAAATTCCTTTTTGTCTTAGTAAAATAATGAGTAAAGAAAATGGAATAGCAGGGGAACGGTATCATGGCAAGGGCAAACTATACATTATATGACACCAACCAGATTACATGATTTGGGAAGGTGCACCCTTGTGAAGTGAATGGTCTGTCTCTCCTTGGTCCTTTGCGTAAAAAGGAGCTTTTTTAAAAAAGTTGTCTGTTACTAAGCCACTTTATCACCAACCGTTTGCTTGTGAGCTGAAGAAAGTTAAATGGGTCTGGGATTAGTTTGAAGTTTAACTTGAAAGATTTTGGTAGGAAAAAAATTCTCTGTCTGTTTCTCTGTCTGCTGGCTTTGAAGGGGACTCATGAATGCTTGTCTCTCAGCAATAATGGCCCTCCGTTCTCTGCACTGAGGATAAAGCACTAGTGTATTTGAATTAGCAGTAGAATATACCTTAACTTTTTAAAAATGGGAAGTCTGACTTTTGGTTAGGGCATTAAATTGGCATAACTAATGCTTTAAAATGGCTTGAATTACAAGTGACTTACATATTGTCAATCTGTGTGTTGACAGCCTTGGTGGTGGGACCTTCCTTGGCCTGTGTTGCCTGCTGACTGGCTGCTCTACATTTGAAGAAGCCCTAGAAATGGCTTCTCAAGGGGAGAGCACCCGTGTGGACAAGCTGGTTCGGGACATCTATGGAGGAGACTATGAGAGATTTGGGCTGCCAGGCTTTGCTGTGGCCTCAAGGTGCTGTTTACAGCTGCTGCTTCTGTTTATTCTGTGTCACAAGTTTGTTTGTGATGGTCCCAGCATAAATGGATGGCGCAAGGAACCAGGACTATGCTAAAGTTACTCAGTTTCTAACCTAATGATGAAACAGGAAGCCTCTATTTCTTTCTGGTGTATTTCAAAAAGCAAGTTAATCTGTAAATGCAAATCTGTGAATACTAACACTTTCAATATTTAGCTAAATGTATCTTAAAAATAATTAACTCTGAAGTATTTCTTCTTTTCAGTGTTGTTTCTAAGATGTGCAAGGGCAGAATTATACGTTCTGCTTCCAAAATCAAGAGAGACCTCCTGATGGTAAATCTTGCTTTGCTTTTGGCAGTTTTGGAAACATGATGTCTAAAGAAAAGAGGGAGTCGGTTTCTAAAGAGGACCTGGCCAGGGCGACGCTGGTCACTATCACTAATAACATCGGCTCCATCACTAGAATGTGTGCCCTCAATGAGGTTAGTAACAGCTACAGTGTAAGTGTACATGTATGGTTTTTTTTTCCCTTGTAAGGTTTGGTAAAGTGTTGGGGAATAGATTAAAATAATCATTGTAAGACAGGCCACTGTCAGTCTAATTTTCAGTAACTGTCAATATATTTGCAGATTTGATTGTTGCAAAAACAAGAGAGAGCATACAAAAGCATTTGTTTTTCATATTTTTCCTTGACTTACTGGACAAAAGCAGTAAACTTAGATGGTGAACACTGTCCAGCATTTAAACAGTCAAACAGGCGGCGATAAATGCATATCAGCTGATGTAGGTGCCAGTGTCTCATTTGCTTCTTGTTTGAGAAGATCTTCTTTTAGTCTCACCAGGCTGTGGAATAGTCTGCCACTCCCCCTCCATAGCTCATGCTTTGTGTTTCCTCTTTGCATTCAGCCTCTTTACGGTGCTGCCTTGTGCCGTCTTGATCAAGCAGCATTGTACAGGGCTATGAAGGCGTAGAGGAGGTATACTGCATCATCAGTGAAAGAGGCATGTTTTCAATCTGTTTTCTCGAACTTATTTTTTTTAATTACAATAAGGATTTAGACATTGTGGGACAAAATCAGATTTCTTAGCTGAATGTTATAGATAGCTTACAGTATTCACAAAAATGTCATTTATGCCCAGATTAATTTCATGCCTATTTTTCTTTGTGAAGAACATTGAGAGAGTGGTGTTTGTTGGGAACTTCCTAAGAGTGAACACCCTCTCTATGAAGCTGTTGGCTTACGCCATGGACTACTGGTCCAAAGGCCAGCTCAAAGCACTGTTCCTTCGGCATGAGGTTGGTAAATCTGCTCTTCACTCCCTTCAGAGACCACAAATATATTTTTTTAAGTTGATTCCTAACTACGTTTTTCTGCCGTTTTTGTTGCTGTCTTTAGGGTTACTTTGGTGCAGTTGGAGCCCTGTTAGAGCTTCTACATCCGTCCTAATCCACCCAAAGAAGTACCTGTCAATCTGCTGCAAAGACCATTAGCACTTTAGACTGTTACCAATCAGTTCCAGGCTGAAATATTACTCCAGCCACCCTGTTGTAAAGCTTGTTTGCAATGTAGTGAAATTCACTTCTGTTTATCCCCATATCTGCTATTTTGGCCAGTAGGCGAAAGTCTGTTTCCTGCCATGAAAGCTGGCAGTTATTGTGTGCAGGACTCTGCAGAAATGAGCCAGATTTGGTCTGAAACACCTCAAGGAAATTCACCGGGGTTGCCTGAAATAATTCACTTTAAAAAGTACTCGGCAACAGGCAGTCCTGTCCTGTTCACTTCACTTACCCCTCAGTGGGTATCAGGTTGTGGGCCAAATATGTCCTATCATTTTTAACTGTTATTCACCCAAGTTGGCAACCAGGTGGATGGACATGTCAACAAGAAAAATTATAATTTGAAAAAAGTGTGATGTGGCTTGAATTTTAGAAAATGACTTTAAATTGTCCAACTCAAGTTTCAAAGATGGCTTATTTTAAATGCCTGTTTTGTCACAAGCCTTTATATGAATTTTGACCGAAAACAACACCTGATTCTTCTTGTCTATCTGCTTATCTGCTTTAGTATTTGACTTCCAAAACTGTAAATCCTCAGGATTGAGTTTAGGGTTAGTTCTGTTTACCTGATAGAACTCCATCCACCTAGTAGTGTTGGTAAGCTTAAACACTGCAAACAACTTAAGACCATTTACTGTTTTTTCTGTTAGCTTTTAACTGCCACATGTTGGATTTAAATTGAACATGAAATTATATTTAACAGTTGCTGCAAAAAAAGCATTTCAGTTTATTACTCTAATGTTAAAAAGAACTGTTACTGTTATAGGTTGTATATGATTTTTATATTGTTTCTGCCTCAATGAATGGTACTGTAGTACTCAAAATGCTTTTCCCAATTGAGAATTCAATGCTTGTAAAGCCATGAACCCCATTACTGTGTTAGGATATCCGCGCTGCTGAAGTGTCCTTGAACCAGTCGATCCCTCCATATGTGGAGAGAAATTGGAGCAGTTATGAATAGATAAATCTATGTAAACATGCATATGAAATACAGGTTTGATTTATAAAATGGGCATTTTAACTTGTAAACTTGATGCATCCTGACAATGGAGGTGTTGAAGCCTGTGCAATCAGTTCAGTATCAGTTCAGTACGCCCTTGGATACTTTTTTTTAACTTGTAAATTAACCTTCACGATGCTTAAATTTTAAGGTTATAGGAGTGTTGAACTTGAAGAGAACTGAACCACTTATAATAATGGTCTGTAATTTCCTTTCATTCTTATCCGTCCAATTTTTAAGGTAATCAGTCTATCCATTGACTCGGGGACCATAATGCATTCAACTACCCATTGAAGAGGTGGCTTTCTAAGTAGTTGGTGACATAATTTCAGCTGTCAGTACATACACTAAGTTGATTTTAAAGTGCCTGTCATGTTTTGTATAGAATACAGTACTGTATTCAGCAATGTGATTTTTAAAATTAAAACTGTGCATTTCTTAAGTTTTCCCATTGTTTGCTTGTACAATGCACAAAAAAACCCTTTGTACTTTTTTGTAACTAAGTCATGTCACATTTCTTATTGAATTTCCCAATTAAATACCAACTTGACAAGCTATTAAAATGTTTGACTGCTTGGTAAGATTGGAATTGGGGAACTTGAGGTTAAAAGTTGTGAACAGGAGGAAGAAATTAAGTTTATTTGCCTCAGTTGTGTTGAGAATGTAGCTATGCTTAAAAGTCTGGGGTAGATGAGGTCCAGCTCCCCTTTCTGTGAAAAGCAATTTTGTCGTCTGCATTGCTGTACATGTATAACAATGTATAGCATGCATGTTGTTATAGCATGTTATAGGTAGACAACAAGGTAATTTGGAAGGAGAAGGCTTCCCATTATGTACAGTGGGTACAGAAAGTATTCAGACCCCTTTAAATTTTTCACTCTTTTGTGTCATTGCAGCCATTTGCCAAAATCAAAAAAGTTCATTTTATTTCTCATTAATGTACACTCAGCACCCCATCTTGACAGAAAAAACCAGAAATGTAGAAATTTTTGCAAATTTATTAAAAAAGAAAAACTGAAATATCACATGGTCATAAGTATTCAGACCCTTTGCAGTGACACTCATATTTAACTCACATGCTGTCCATTTCTTCTGATCCTCCTTGAGATGGTTCTGCTCCTACATTGGAGTCCAGCTGTGTTTAATTAAACTGATTGGACTTGATTAGGAAAGGCACACACCTGTCTATATAAGACCTTACAGCTCACAGTGCATGTC
>VUQH01002308.1:0-12402 GCA_015106775.1 Etroplus canarensis
GCTTTTTTGGATTTCTGTACTTATCAACCAACAATGAGTGTCCCTGTAGTGACGTGATTTATACATTTATACCTGGTTTGATTTCAGGTGGGGAAACGAGCCCCTCTCAGCATGGAGGGTTGCATCAGGAAAGGCATCTGGTGTAAAACCTCAAATTACTAATGCAGATTAATCCACTGTGGCAACCTCTTGGGGAGAATACAAGGGAGCAGTCGAAGGTACATCACCATGAACCAGCGATAAATGGTTTGTTTTTTGTTCATTGCTGTTTGCTCTGAAATCTGCATTTGGGTACAAATCTGCTTCAAATGTGACAAAACTGATTCATGAAAATCAATGGTGAGGGTCTGAGGGCAGATGTCTTTTCACTCTTAGTAAATGAGGTTTGAAAGTGTGAAGTTAGATTTTACTGCCTATGCCTATTGGAATTTGCAGCCTTCACACCTATAGTTTGATAACATTATTGTCATTCAGCCTTACATAAATAGGTGCACAGTAGAATAAGATTTGATTGCATTTGCTTATAATAGTAACAAGCTGTAGTGCAGATTTTGGACAATAAGAATAGCTTAAGAAGAAAACTGTAAAATGTCTTACTTTCTGCATTTGTTAAATTCTGTTCTTTTGTGAATAAAATATTGGTTTTTGAGATTTGCAAAGCACTGAATTGTGTTTCTAGTTATATCTTACACAGCATCTCAACCTTTTTAGAATTGGGGTTGTAATAAAGTGACTATAAGAAAAACGTGACTAAAAATATAAACATTTGACACAAAATATTGCACAGATGTGGTGATCTTTTTACACTATTATATTGCACTAATGGATAATAAATGAGGTATCTCAGCAGGGGGTTCAGTTCCAGTGTGGTCCAGCATGTGTGTGTGTGTGTGTGTGTGTGTATGTAATGGATGGGGGATTTATTGGGCTTTTAAAAGTCTCTGACTTTGGAAAAGAAAACGTTGCAGAATCTGGATGTTTTGCTTTGAATGTGGCAGTGTGAGTATGATCTTGGTAACCAGATATTTGAATATAAATATGAAAAATCCACGGGCAAGGGGCAAGATTTTTGGTACTGGAAGCTTTTGGGATCATGCTGGAAGTCCAGTCACATCTGAACAGACTTCGTTTGAATGAAGTCCCCCTTTAGCTCTCTTTGCAGAGGGCAAAAGGGGGGGGTTGCATTTCATGATGATTTTCAGTCTGAAATTTAATTTCTAACACTGTTAAAGAACGATACAGGAAGTGAAGCTGCCTGAAAACCTTTTGTAGCGACTGTATATGGTAGATGTGTTGTCATATGTCTCACTGTTTTACAACAACACAGGATAATAACAATAATCTCTGTTCAACTTTTTCTCCCTTCCAAATCTTTTCTCCAAAGTCATCCACTTGCCATCTGTATCACAAATCCCAGCTCTACAGAGGATAACAACAACACTGACATTAAACCAAGTCATTGCACACCATGCATTAGTGAGGAACACATAATTAAAGGTAATTTTAAAGCAACTGTATGGAATGCTTTACAAATCAAGTCAAAGTCACATTGAATCTGTTACGAGCTTTTTTTTTTTTTTTTAAAAACAGTAGAAAAACTTAGCACATGACGAGAAATGAAAGAAAAAGATGTAAGGCTAGCTAACTGCTGAGGTGCTGGGGAAGTCTGTAGAGGTTTTCCCAAAATGTTATTTAAAAAAATAATGGAAAATCCTATGGTGATCCCAGCAGACTCAGAAGGCCCGCCACTTGACACAAAAGCAAGTCATTTTTGTTTTTATTAGACAAGATTTCATGGTTAAAATATGTAACCTGAGGTGAAAACAGTGGAAAACTAGTGCTACTGACTTTCTGAGTACTGAAAGGATGGCTGCAGGCACTGAGGGGTTTGGCTAGTATCTGAAAGAAACTTAAGTTTTGTCAGTGATTAGAAACACCAGGTTAAACTTGTAGGGGTGGCTACCCCCATTACAGACATTGTTAAGTATTTCGACATTCAAATAACAACTAGAAGCATTAATACCGTGCAAGTGAAAGACAGAAATGTATCAGGTGGAGTGGGGTTTTAAATTATTCTCCTAGTCAAATCAGACCTTGTTCTCATCTGTTTTCTTTTTTCTATTTGGAGTACTTATCAGACAATTGATATAAGTGCCGCTGCAATGAAGCCACTGAACAAGCATTTCAAGAGCACATTCCTCCGCTAAACTGAAATAATTTCAGCTCTGAGTGTGTGCACTTTGAATTCCACAGCAGAATCATTGCTCAGGTCTGTCATCACTGTGTCCTTTCCTTTGTGCAAAAAGGGAGGAAGGTGCTAGTCATACAAAGACAAAACCTTTGGAGGGAGGAGGACACACACACATGCACACACACACACCAGCAGAATGGAATCATTGTTATCCCTATATTCCTGACTAGATTAAATATTTATGTACCTGTGGCCATTGTTCTGTCTTGTCTTTCCAGGAAGCACGTGCGTGGCTTTGTCTCCTGAAAGATTTATTTTTAGTCACGTTTTAGAGTTTTTTTTATTTTTTATTATTGTTTAATTACAAGACAGCTCATGCTGATGAAAAGGTCCTGTTTCTCACAATGACGTGTTGATAGATGTAAATGTATCAACCATCCAGTGAAGTTACACTAAATGGAATGAAACACGCCCAAAAAGAAGAAAAAAATTCTTCTTATTTAAATACAAAGGTGAAGTGTACAAACAAAAGAGTACACTCAACTAGTAAATTTAAGCATCTGCTTATGTTTGCATTTATTCAGTCATGTGATAGGAAAGCCTGATGTATGCATACAATCCTGCAGATACAGGCCAGGGGTGCTTTCAGTTGCACCCTAATGTTACCTAATGTTTTCATTAGCCTGTGTTGCTGTTTAGAACACAGTGTTAGATCACAGCAGTGAGTAAAGACCGAGATCAGGGAACAATATGGCCCTATTACTGCCAGCATGGCTTCTAGAATTGTTATTTTCATGAACCGTTAAAAAATGTGTGATCTAAATATACTTACTGTGTTATGAAATTGTGACTGTGTCCAGGTCAGTAAGCATGCTTTTGCCTTTAAATAGAACAAAAAAGTACAAAAAGTTGCCTGTCTTTATTTGTCATATTGAATGTTCATGGCACACCAACTCCTAGAACTGTTATTCTGTTGGGTTATGTTTGTGCCAGAAACGTCTGCTAGGTAATGTTATGCCTATTTAACTCACCCCAGGGTTCCCTGAAGGTTTATATAAAACATCAAAATAGGGGTTGGGATGCAGTTTGAGTTTCAGTACTTCTTAAAATTCTCCACTCTAGGATTTTTATGGGAAACACATCAAACCCTGACCTGGACGGGCTATACACAGCAGAAGATCGCATGGGGTTACCTTCCTGTCAGCCAGCTAAAAAGGATGAAGACATGCATCTGAATTTCTTGTGAATGTCAGAATTGGAATTTGGCATATTGGACCCAGTCTACCTTGTGTAAACAATTCAGGTTACTTGGAATGTTTCCCTAGCACATTTTGGGCCTCTTGTTGTCGGTCATGATCAGTATGCCCCAGCCTATCTGAGTATTGTTGCTGACTATGTGTACCCCTTCATGACACTAAAATATTCCCTTACTGCCTGCTTCCACCAGGGTGACCACAATGTTACAAAGCAAATTTCATTTCAAATTGATTTAATGGGCTTTGAGTTCAGCGGACTTCAATGGCCTCCCCAGTGCCCAGATATGAATTTCACATAAAATGTTTGGAATGTGGTAGAATGTGAAATTGGCTGTAGGGATGTGGAGCTGACAAATCTACAGAAATGATACGATGGTCTAATCTTGTCAGCACTGACCAGACCAACACGCGAATGTTTCCAGCACTGGGTGAAAAACCAGACTATTTAGAACTGAGGCTGCTTTGAAAGCAGTGAGAGAGCAATTCTTCAAAATAATGTCTTTTGTGAGGAACATGCAAACAAAAGGCAACAAATGGCCCAGCACCACGGTCCCTGACTGTACGGATGTACTGCTGACAAATCTGCACAGATGATGCAATCATGTCAACGCTGATAAAAATCTAAATGTTTCCAGCATTGGGTGAAATCCAGGCTATTTAGAGCTAACGCTGTTTTGAAAGCAAGTGATCTCAATGAAGTGTTCAGTGACAGTAGGAATCTTCAAAATTATGTCTTTTGCAAGGAATATGCAAACCCAGCAGCATTCTCACCAGTTGAATTGCTCAGCTTTGGTCCTCAAATGTGTGACATTAGCTGGATAAAGTTAACGTTTCCAAAACCACAGTAATAGACAAAATCGCTCCTGGAGGAGAGGTAAATTCCCGTGTGAATAAAGCTCAGCGAGAGCTGTATGTGTATATGGTCAGCACGAGCAGTTTGAGAGGGAGTGGACCCAAGTGCAAGTGGTCACTTTTCGCTTGTTGTTTTACACTCTAATGACTAACTGTAGTCCAGCTGCAATGACTTTCCAAGTGACACACCAGAATGCAGTGACTCATAAAATCGATCTTTCTTAGCTCAAAGCGTTTGCATACTGGCGTGGGCAGCGTTCAGGCCTTAGAAGGGGGCATTTATCCAATGAAATACCTTTTGGATAAGCATCGTTCCTTTGTGTTCTGAGTATAAAGCACGGCTTTAACATGCAGCAAAAGCACAATCCTGTCTCAGAGGCTGGAAAAGGATGACTAGGAAGGAATACAGAAAAGGCATTTGCCAGCTGCTCTATTTTTTAAAAGCATCGCAGTATAAGAGATATGAGAGATGTGAAATACAGCAAACATTAATATTATTAATAACAACACTCCAGAAACAACCTATTCCAGATATCCCCCCCCCCCTTTTCAGTTGACTTTAAGGCAAAACTTTCCATCAGCCTCAAGAACCTTGGCCAGAGCTTAGAGGGCTGACTGCAGAGTGACAGCCACACTGGGTTGTAGCTTTTCATTCTAAAAGTCACCTAACTGTGTTAGGTTTGCAACAGAACTTTTGGACTTCGACTCACTGTTCTCTGACAAGCAAAAGACCAATGAATCTGAGAATGTGTGGAAGTATGTTGGGTTCTTTAACAATAAAACTTAAAACAGAGAAAATGCTTTTTACCAGTTTCTCAAAAACAACTGGATTTCACCTTCTAGACTGCTAGACAAGTGAGGTAGCAACTGCTGACGAAACTAAAGCCTATGGTTGCTTGGACACTCTTTCGAAAGAATCTCCTGGTTAAATAAAGGTTAATATAATAACCTCTCTTGATGCTACTTTTTGGGTATTAAATGATGTCTCTTAAGGGATCCTAAGAGCTCTTGGCAAAGTCTCCTGCTTAGTCTCCTGTTAACACCCTGATACCCACGCTCTTGTTTGAGATCCCTGGGATGCAACAGGCCTATGTTGAGCAGAATGAAGTATAAGGTGCAGAAAAGTCAAATGTAATGTCTCTGCACGAACTTTAATTCTCAGGAATTAAAGTTACATGTCAAGCAGAAATTCTGCTTCTCTGAGCTGCAAGAAATGTGCGGTTGCTCTGTTACCATCACAAGGCTTTTTTTTTTTTTTATGCAGGACATTTAACATTTCCTTTCTGCTCTTTTTTTCAAATTCCACAACTGTACCAATGCTTTAATGGTATAGCTGCCAGTAGAGCTTTAAGTCTTAGCAACTCCCTGAGCACATTTTCATATGGATGAATTGTTGTGGGTGACAGCGCTGAGCTATTACTGCTTCTGTAGGAGTGGATTTCTGTGCAGGACTGTTAAACCAGTTCAGCTGTCTATACCGCCTGTGCTAATTAGCATTATACAATATGTATGTGGAACTAAAACTACTGAGGTCAGTATGCCTACTTCTGAAAGATACTGTAGACTTTAAATAGGATACAAGATAGTTGTAGTAGTATTCTGTTTCTGATTAAAAATGAGGACAACTGTATTTATATCAAATCTGTGCATCCTATGTTATGCTGAAAATTGGGGAAGCAATAGTATTGTCATAGTTACTTCTATGTTCTTTTCTTGTGTTTCTTTTTTTTTGTTTTTACATCCTTCAGTTTCCTAACACTGTCATTGTCTGCTTTGTCCCAGTTGTTTCTCTGTCTCATTTCCCTGTCAGTTCTTCTTGTGTGTATACGAGTCTCCCACAACAATGTAATATTCTGCACATTCCCTCTTGTACTGGGACGGTGGCAATGAATCCTTTGGGTCCTATGGGTTGTGGGGTTAGACCTCCGAAGCTTGGGTATTTGAAAACTTGGTCAATTCAATGGGTTCTTTCTGTTCCTAGAACTTTTCTTGGGAGGTTTTTGCATGTGGCAGTAAATATTCTCCAACCAGAGGAGGCTGCTGCTCTACAAATACAGTATGTTTAGGTGAGTGATAACTGTGAAGACAACATTTCCATAAATGCCATGTCCCAAAGTTTACCAGCAGAAGATTGCGCTTGTTCCGATCTGATCAATTTTATTCCCTTTGTCTGTCAGCTGTTTTAATGTGTTTTGCAAATTGGTGTAATTAGTCCCTTGTCTCCCTTCTCTCCCTGTGTATCCCCGCTAGTCTCTGTCATGGTCTCCCTTGTCCTCCGGGTGCAGATCTGCCTTCTGTCTCTTCATTTCACTCCTTCTCTTTCTCCATTTTGTGAGCATGTCTGTGGGTGGTACTACCCGTGTTTCCAGGAGTGGGCGTCGGCTTGGGTGGAATCTAGCAGGTGCACCTGTGTCCTGTCTTTCCTTAGCTGTAGTATTTGACTCCGTCTCTCACCTCCACTTGTTGCCAGGTTGTTGCTCTGCACTGTGTGGTAGTGTAGCCTGAGCCAGTTACTCACTTGCTGAACCTTCCTAAAACTAATGTTTTCCTACTTCTATTCCCTTGCTCAGCATGTGCAGTTTTTCTCCTTTTCTAAGCCTCTCTCTCTTTCCCTCTCTCTGTGTCTGCTTTTCTCCTTCATTCCAACAACATAGCCTAATCATTATTCTGATCACACCTTGCTCTGAAATTCCTTGGCAAATGAAATCTCTTGGATATGAGGATGTACTCTGGATGTTTATGAAAGCCATCTCTGTGTATATATTTGAAGCAGTCTTCACTGCATATCCTTTTACACAAAATATGCAACATGGATGGATCTGGCAACAAGCTGTTTGACAGGCAGTGACTTTTTCATACCACTCATTTCTTCAACTAATACCAAAATAAATATGATCCCATGTCTGATTACAGCGTGTAAAAGCTGTAAGAGGTGAATAGTCAGTTCTTCAAGTCTGTGTGTATGTGGGAGAAATTAGCAAGTGTGAAGACCTGGACATTGTACTCTAGGGCAAAATCAAAATCAGACAAGTGCCAGAGCATCTGAGAAATGGCTAGGTATGTGCAGTTCTGCAAGTCCAACACATTTTTACCCTGGGTCATCACATAGTGCCATTTTGTCAGATGCTGCCTGTGTCTCTCCACCACGCAAAAGAGTTTTGGTCTAGTGGCTCAGTATGCTGGTGACATCAACCTCTTGACAGGCAACACTGGGCAACAACTGTAGAATTTAATTGAGCTTTGTGGCACTACATCTCACTAAATGATAACTTAGTTAAGAAGTCCTTTTAGGATTCCTTTGTTCCCATGTAAAGACACCATGTGAACAAAAATATTGGGCCACTTCCATCAGCAATGCAGATGGATGCCTCTCTTGTAGCCTGGATTATTGACTACCTAACTCTGGAGTTATTTACACTGCTCACAAAAGTTAAGGATATTTCGGCTTTTGGATGAAATTTCAGGATGCACCCAAAATGCACTATAACCTTCACAGGTGAACTTAATTTGACCTTCTCTACACTTTTGAACGCACATGTACAACTGCTCAGTGTTTCAGTACTGTTTGCATAACTTTCTGTTCTCTAACAAGGTGCTTAATGGCAAAATTCACTAGTGGTGTTTGATCCATGAATCGACCAATACAATTTCTAGTTCAATCAAAATTTGTATTTAAACAGTCCTCTTCATCATACTAATCACATTTTGACATGAAGAGTCACAGAAGTCAAGCCTTAAATGATGGTCAAGGGCACACTGCAAATGATTGAGACATTGACATTTTTTGTTGTGGCGTACTCACCACTGTTGTTGGCTTTTGTTTCAATAAATTGTTTGAGATGAAGAAATCACCATTGCATGCTTCTACCTAAATGCCCTACTTTCATGATATATCGCTGTAGTGTGAACGTTTTACATTTTCCATAAATTTCACCCAAAAGCCAAATATCCTTAACTTTTTGTGAGTAGTGTCTGTTACATATTGCACTTTATACATACATGTTCATAAATTTTATTCTTAATTTTTCTGCCTTTCAAATATATGTATTTTTATTTATATATAACTGAGGATCTGTACCTAAATGCAATTTTCCGCCTGGGATTGATAAAGTATTCTTATTCTGATTTGGAATCTGATCTACAGGAGTTTTACAGCTCATTCTAAATCCATAGGCAATAATATGGAGTTGGTCCCCTCCCTTTGCAGCTATAATGGCTTCTACTGCTCTGGGAAGACTTTCTTTAAGATTTTCGAGTATCTGTTGGAATTTTTGCCAATTTATCAGAAGGCTATTTGTGAGATCTTAACCTGATGATGTAGAAGAGGGCCTGGCTCACAACCTCCATTCTAGTTCATCTGAAAGGTTTCAAAGTTCAAAGGTCTTCAAAGGTGATCAGGTCTCTGTGCGGGCCAGTCAAGTTCTTCTACACCAAACTAATCCAACCGTCCTTCTGTGGGTTGTTCCTCCAAAGTTGGAAGCATCGAGATGTCCAAAATATCTTGGATATTAAGATAAACTAGGGGGCTCAGGCCTTGAGAAATGTAAAGTGCCATTTATCTGTAGAAGTTGGTCCCTGCTACATGGTTGCTGTGTAACTGCTATTTGTATTTTAATAAACGTTGCAATTTGAGTTAACTGAATTAGCTTGTCAAAGCTTTGATGGGTTATATATCATCTGTTCTCTGTAATTCCTCTGTTACATCTCTTTATATTTGTCTACACTGTTAGTGCCAAATAAACCTCTTTTCCTGAACAAAAGGCCCTGTTCATGAAAATGCTGAGCCACAAAGCCATAGATAATCTGTTTTGTATTCTAGGTAAATTCAAAAGTAAGGGTGATTATTTGCTCGAGAGGAAACTGGACCTCTGGGTATATGGGGATGTTGCATAATTTCAATGTCATTAAGAGTGTCCGAGATCAGAAAATTCAAGCAGCAATCACCTGCTGTTACTCAAGGATACAAACAGACATGGTTTATTTTTGGCAGTGCTAATTAAAGTGTTTTTACGGAATAATTAACTATTTTGACGTTTTATTCTCATTTCATTGTGATGTGCCAAGTGACAATTTTTGCTTATTTCTTTCAAAAAACTCCTTGCTCCGGCAAGTGTAAGTGTTTCAGTTCTGAATAATCATATAGATTATGGACACATTCTTTGTAACCTATCATCAGTAAAAAGTCTAATGGTAGGTTTAGACTACATAATATAAAGATGATAACAGCCTGAGCCAAAAGACACAGTGACTGGAAGTGGTAATGATCGGTCCCCATTTTGCCTTTTGTTTCCTTTTTGCCACAGAAGGCAACTGATGTCATAGGTTCCAAGGATACGAGCTGCTTACCACTTTAAAGGTAAGTTTAAATTTATATTTGGTCCCTTGAAGAGTTCCTAATGAAATCAAGTGGTTCAAGGTGAAAGATGGCTGTGATAGGTCTGGTACAAGTGTGTAGTTCGTCATTTTTCTTGGCTAAGTCATGTCCACAATTTACTACTCTAATCATCTAATCTGAAATACTAAATATCAGTCACTAATAATATATTGTCTGAACTGGTGTTACAAATCAATGCAATGGGATATTAGTACAGATATTCTGCATTATACACTGTCAGTAAAGTCAGCCTAATTATAAGATGTAGGTAAAGCTTTAGAGTGACCTACTAATTACTAAAACTCTCGTTTTTCCTCTTTTGCAGAGGTTTTTTTTTTTAGGATAAAAACTTTTTAGTGATCAGCTAGAAGGGAGAAATCTAACCTCAACTTTCAGTCAACCATCACAAACCCAATTTCTAAAGTCATTAATTGTAGAGGCACAGCACAGGTGTAAAATTATTGATTACTGGCACAGTAAACATTGTACTTCTTCTGAGTCATTTTCCATTTTCACCCTGGTCGTATCTGGTAAAGAGCTCCTATTTACTTATCTGTAGCCTAAAAAGGTAAGCTACCACATTACAGTTTATGTATTATACACTGCCTATCATTCCATCCATTTCCTGTTGCTCATCTGGGTCCATCCTTTGGGTATCGAAGAATAGCGGCTCTACTCTTAGCCTCTCCTGAATGACTGAACTCCTCATCCTGAAGGGACAGCCTAGCCATCTTTCAGAAAAAAATCTGCTACTTATATCCCCTATCTCATTATTTCAGTCACCACTCAGAGCTTGTGGCCATAGGTGAGGGTAGGAATGTAGAATGAGTCCAAAGGGGATGTTTCTGCCCCTGGATTCCAAGTCAGTGTATTTAGTACTAAAGAAGGATGATACTTCTATAAAGTGCCATTCTTCATAATGAATATTTTTACTTTAAGTAAATTTAGAATATACAACTGTGCATTATTGTGCTACCTAAGCAGGATTATGTTCAACTTTTCAAAACAGCTATCCAACAATAAATTATGTTTCAACTTCTCTGCAGCACAACTTTTCCTGTAATACAGCACAGGGCTGCAAGTAAGCCTGAAAATTGTGTGCAGTGTTTTCTACACCAACTTTCTCCTGTAAGTCTTGTTTACATAGGAGCAGGATAACCCATCAGTTACTTCGTCATGATACACCTGAGAATGAGAGGATGAAAACGGGGGAGAAGTGGAGACTGATCAAACACAAAGGGCCACAGAACGAGGATTAGTCTTGAAAAATTAATGTACAGAATGTGCATTCAACTTTCATATAAATCAAAGCAGTATTTGTTTCGAGCAATAGCCTGACTAAGAAAAAAAGACATGAAGCTGAGTCTGATAACTTGTGTTGATCCACTCACATCCAGAGCGAGTTCTTTCCTTTAATCCAAAAGACGATGGGGCCTTCCTCTCCATTAGCCAATGGCCTCCCGACAGCCTGTTGACTTCCAGGTAGCAAGCTGCAGACTGTTTGTCTGGGAGGGATTATTCCAGGTAAACAGGAGATTTAACATAATGTGGGCCATGCCTATTTTGGCTTCAGCAGGATATGGGGTCATGTAAACATTGCTGTGGCAACCCAATCCACTATGGGAGGAGGTGATAAGGGAATTAAGGGGGAATGAGCTGTCTAATCCATTTAATTTGGCTCTCTCTGGCTCTTTTCTGCATTCTCGCTCTTTCACTCACTTTCCTTATTTTTCCTTCCCAACTCTGCTTCTTTTTATTTCTCTTTTATTATATTTTGTCATTCTTCTTCTTTCTTTCAATGTTTAACCTTCAATGGATGAAAAAATAAATACACACCATATAAAAAATAAACTTCGTTGAAGGTAAGAACAGTAAACATTGAATTGCCAGTAAACAATAAGTTACCAAAACACCATCAGGTAAATTTGCATCTGAAAGAGAACAATATTTAACTCTTCACTGGATACTTATTTATTATGGCCACAGCAGCAAACGCTCTTTTGGCTTCTTAAGTTAGAGTCCAAGTTTGACTAAGAAAAATACATATTTGTATTAGTCATGTTTTTAGTCATCTGTAGCTTCAGCTACAGCTTCACTTTCAGAGCTGTGATCAACAAAATCCTCCAACATCAAATAAAAAAAACTGTTCTCCATGAAACCCATCACCTGGGTACTGCACCACCGAATTGCTGTTGATGTAATGTACCTTCGGCTACTCCCTTGCATTCTCTCCTGGGGGTTGCCATAGCAGGTTAATCCACATTTGTAATTTGGCAGAGGTTTTACACTGGATGCCCTTCTTGATGCAACCCTCCATGGTGTGTGTGTGTGTGTGTGTACTACTCTCTTACTATGTGTCCATAGTAAGAGAGGAGTAGGGCGATAGTTCATTGAAGCTTTTTTGAAAAGTAATGTTTTATGTGAAAAATAGAAATATATGTGACTTTAAAAATCATTTCATGTTCAGGAATTTAACTTGAGTTATGGCTATTAATCAGGGTTTTGTGGGCTGCATTATGAGCAGGGGGTGTGGCATTATATCTTGCAAGAATGCCTGGATGAAATAAAGTTATGTTTAAAGATATATTATTTAAACAAAAACATCCCCACAGCATTAAAGCATTATCCCTCCTCCAACAAACTTCACCAAACATTCTCCTGGCATTTGCTAAAACCAGATTTATCCATCAGACTGCCAGAGTGAGAATCATGGTTCATCACCCCACAGG
>VUQH01002310.1:0-14744 GCA_015106775.1 Etroplus canarensis
AATGATATAGCGTTCCCCCAGGACCCGGTGCCCCATACAAGGGTGGCGCTGGCTGGCCAGGGTCTGCCTCCGGTCCAGCACAACACCCCGCCCGCGATTTCCTCTTCCCCGGCCACCGGCATCAGGTGACACCGAGGACTGAAGTCCCGGTTCACACAGCAAGCCGAGATCGGAGTTCCCAGAAACCGTCCATCCGCAGTATCAGCCCTGCAACGATGCTCCCCCCGGAAGCCAAAAACTTTGGTTCCCGGACGCTGCCTGGCAGGTCATGAAAAAACAACGCCGCCGGATCGCCAGTTAGCCTCGTCCATGGACGGAGCTACACTGGCGTCTGGTCGTCCTCGAACCTCCGACTTTCGAACACGAACACCACTGTCCCAGCGTCCACAATATCTGAACACCCGAATACCAGGTAAGAACGTGGACAATCACAGGGGAACAAGCACCACCTTGGTTCTGGAGTGGCCGCGTGCTACCGTCGCGCAGCCATCTTGGCCCAAAAAAAAAAAGAAAAGCTAGAAAAGTTGAAAAGCTGTGTTTGTAATCATATCTTCATAAATGGAACAGATAGCATCACAGGTAGAGCACTGGGGGTGGAAATGAGACGCTGATAGGGTAATAGTATTACCCTAGATCCTGCAACCAACACACACACAAACAGCTGAGCACACACATTTCCCCCACACCTGTGATGGTATTCCCCCGATGGATCAGGTAACATGCAGTAAATTAGCCAGTGATCCATGCTGGCAGTTGAACGGGGTAAAGTCAGCTCAAATTTGTGTCAAAGCATTTAACAAGTGCCTAGTTTCATTAAAGGTTTCTCTCTACTGAAACAATTTCTTATGGTTTTTGTGCACTGTGTGGCCTGTGTATGATTAAATCTCCTCTTTTCACAATCATTGTTGTTAGTGTAAATTATTCCAAATCCATGGTAGTATTCTGGTATTTCGGATATCACCCAAACTAAATTTTTCATTTAAAAAAAGGATTACGACCCATTTTTTTCTTTGAAAAAGTTTTAAAAAGTTGAAAAAAGTTGAAAATATTTCTCTTGTACCACACCCGCATTGATGTGCACAAACACACACACACACAAAATACACACACACATTCTCTCCTCTGCTTTGGCTTTTATATCCCACCGCGATTTACGTCTGTTTTGATTGGCCTTCAGAGCAGAGTCAGCCGGGTTTGGAAGTGGCGAAGAGGAATTTGTCCACACACACACACACACACACACACACACACACACATTTTTGTATCACCTTCATATCTCTAAAAACACACACCCGCACCTTGCAAAAACAGAGCCATTCTTTCTATTTCCCCATGACACACTCATGCAGACTGAAACACATCTATTAAGTTTACTTCCATATCTTAAAGTGAAACACAGACACTGACACACACTTCCACAGGCATGCACTAGGTAGGAATGTGTTGTTGTTACGGTGCAGCCGTGGAGCTGCTCATTACTCAGCGCCTCCACACCGATAAGTCTGCAGCTATCAGATAGTGAAGAATGTAGACACAAAAGAAAGGAAAGTGCAGAGATGGATGGATGGAAGACAGACAGGGAGAAAGTGGAGGGAGAGGGAAACAGGAAGTAACAGGACAGGGATAAAATGTCAGATAAGTTTATGCAGATTTCACACTTTAAACATTTAATCTATGCTTACTTCTGACACAAGAAAATGCAAACACAACGGACGTGGTAATGAGTTCTTCATGGTGGAAGATCTAAGTTAATTTATTATTACCTTGTCTGGCAGATTGCCCAAATTCCAAAGTAAATGAGGGTTCCAGTATTCTGGAATGTCAGGTTTGAAACTCTAAATGAGTTTGTCAGAGAAAAAAGCAGCATGGTGAAGACAGTTATATAACACCATGATTTCATTTTTAGAACATTAATAACTTCCTATGTGTATTTGAATGCTATTCATTTTCCATCAGGTGTTTGAGTCATTTTGAAAGTTTTAAGAAAAGTCAAAAGTATTTTTTCTGAGCAAATAGGAGCAAACATCCTGTTAAAGGGGATTTCTTTAGAACGAATCTGGAATTTGTTAATATTTAATTATTTTTGCAACAGAAGAGATTTAGAAATTTAGCTGACTTATTTGCATCTTTGATTTCTTCATGTACAAGCACATAAAATTTACATGATTTACCACTCAAAATCTTTTTAATGCCTTTGGGCATGCATTTGATTTATTATTCATTAAGAGAATAGTTAAGGGAGATGGTTAATTTTTGGCAAATAGATATTTAGCACCTAATAAAAATGCATTCGCTTCAAGAATCATGGCATATTCATCTCCATGATATAAAAGTGCATTGTTGGCTTTTAAAGAGATAATGCAACAGTACTGACACTGATCCTGACAATGATGTTACCTAATAATGAAACCAGATTTTGTGGCATTGCCCACCTCTGCTGTCTGCTGTCACTGGGTTATTTATAGACCTTATTAGACATCTGGCTTCCAATCAGTCTAGAGTCTCCTTCCCTGCCTCTTTGTACAATTTATCCTTTCATCCCCCTTCCTTCTCTCCCTTCATTTGTATCACGACCTCTGACCATTCCTTGTTAGGGCGGAAAAGGAAGAGGTTAACCTCTGCACTGAATACACACTTAAGCACATGCATACTATTTCAGCGTAATAGATCCTTTAGAAAGGTTCCTTGAGGAGTGTAAGTTTACAAATCAAAATCTAAATAATTAGCTTTCATTTTATATTAACTGAAGATGACACAGGCTTCTAGAAAATATTTAATTCTCTGTTCTTAAACTATAGTATATACATACATAAATATCTAATTCTCTTTAACTTTAATTGAGGCAATACTGAATCTTCATTCTAGTTATTACCTCAAAGAAAACTTGCTCAATGAAGTATATTTTTTAAATATGATTTTAGAGGCAAGGTTACATATGCCCACTGTTTTAAATAGTCTAACATTTTATGTCTTTCTTTTCATTTTACCTCCAAGAGCTTTTGTTTATTCAGCTCTGTTTTTTCCTGTCAGACAAAGGATTGTAAATGCAGATTTTATGAACCAATGCATTTGTGTGCGCGAGCACACACATGTGCGTGTTTAGGAAGCTTGCTATTCTACTGCTGCAGCCAGTGTGAAAGGAAATATTTTACTTGGGTCTTTGCCATTCAGAAAATAACTATAAATATCTCTTTTTCTCATTCCCCTCGTCTGTTTTTCTCTCTTTTATCGCCATCTGATTCTCAACTACTCCTTAAAAAGACATCAGTGCATTCTATTGATGCAACTTTTGAAACAACTGCAAAAAATACATAAAAAATAACTTGTTTTGGTCCTTGGGCTACATTTTTGCATCAGTCATGCCAACAGTTGTGAGGAAATGACAGAAGAGTATAATATTCTTGTCTGTTTCACATAAATGTACCGCACTCGCAGAGACCTGTTTCCTGCCATACTGTCTGCAGACAAATGCTGTTGTGTCTGTCAGTAAATAGCTTGGGGCTGTGGTAAAACACACTTACACACACATACACGAGGGGTCAGTCGTGCAGATGTGTGGCTGCTCAATCAGTAGTTTAATCACAGAGGTTAGAGTTTAATTACTTATTATTACTGAACCTTAAATCACACAAACACATGGCTGCCCAGCCATTATTGGTGGTGTATGTGTGTACTGTATATGTGTTACAGATCCACAGCAAATAACAAATTGCTTTACAGAACTGTACCGTGTGGCTTTTATAAGTGTTTCCAGGCCTTTAAAGATGGACTTGTGTTTCATGAGATGGACAAAGGCAAGTTCTTTGGTCCAAATACCACAAAAAAGAAAGATTTCCTATATATTTTTGAAATTCATATCGCACACTAAAAGAGCCTAAGTCAGGTTTTCTTTTAATATTTCTGAAAAAGTAAATGGCACTATAAGAGTATCACTAACTCAGCCTGTCCACAGACATTTGGATCTGCCTGGGCAAAATGATCCTTCTAACACACCACTAGGGTTTCAGGTTGATGGTGTGTGTGTGTGTGTGTGTGTGTGTGTGTGTGTGTGTGTGTGTGTGACTGTGTGTTTGCGCATCAGTGTGATATTCTAGCAAATTAGACCATCAATCAAGTACAACATAGGAAGCAGTAAGAAGAGAAATATCTTCGCAATGAAATAAAGGTGCTGGAGCAACATGTGGCATTATTTAACTGCCCTTCAAGAAACACAAGTGTGTTCGCTTGAGAAAAGAACTGCGCATTATTTTACTTTATTCAACTTTAAACTGTGGATTTCCTGCGGACAGTGGTCCATTAATGACCCGGGCACTTTTTTGGGGCTGTCATCAAAATGTAGGGTCCATTTAGAAAAATAAGAGTTACTGCTAAGTGGAATTGGGCTAATGGTACACGATACTTTAAATTAGGACTAAAGTAGGTCTGATTGGTTCACGGTCAAAAATATTACTAGAGTTAACTAAGCACATTTAAACTAAAGAAACTCAGGAGAAAATTTAAAGTCAAATCATCCCAGAATTAGATTGACAAGTTGTGGTAAACAGCTGTCCAATCATAGACAGTGTCTTCAAAAAGTATCGGAATATCAAGGCTCACAATCAAGGCACAGTTTTTGCTGTGTACTGACAACATTTGTGTGTGAGCTCAAACAATGAATATGAGAAGAGAGATCAGAGGTTCAGTTTTTTCTCCCTGGTATGTAAATCTAGATGTGTTAAACATTACAGAGTCTAACACATTTTGTATCAAACCACTGATTTTTCAAGTGAGCAAAAGTTTTGGAGCAGAATGCTTTTAACTAATTAAAGTAACAAAAAATAAGTGGCTACAACCCATAGATTCCATTATATTTCTTTTTTTCATTGGTTATGGCCTTCAAGAGTTTTACCACAACATCTTTTAGTTGTTGTCTGTTTTGTTGAGTTTCTCCTTTCAGTCTTGTCTTTAGGAGGTAAAATGCATGTTCAGTTGGGTTAAGACCTGATGGTCCTTTTCCACCCCCGATAAAGTCCTTTCGTTGAGGTGTAAATGTGTTTTTAATCATTGTTTTGCTGTGTAAATTTCCTACTGAATTAGTGTGGGTGCATTTCTCTGTAATCTGGCAGACAGTATGATTCTGTAGACTTTTGCATTCACTCTGCTACAAACCATCATGAGCGATATCATCAATAAATAATGATTGAGCCTATTCCAGAAGCAGCACAAGTAGTGACACAATCCCCACCATGTCTCACCATCACTTGGGTAGAGGTTGGTCTTTGTTCCATCAGTCCATAAAACTTTACTCCAGAGGAGTTTTTTGGGGGATGGTGGGTGGGATAACAAGTAACTACATAAACAACTTACTTGTTTGCTCTCTAACCGCGGACTGTGATATTTCCACACCTGCTCTTTGGAACTTGTTTACCATGTTATGGACTGTTGTTTTTATGTTTTTGTTTCCTACTGCCGTCACATTTGCCTGCCATCAGTTTTTGTTGTTTTCCTTAGATATGCAGACCGATGTCTGTTGCTCAGTGCCTCAGTGCTCCCCTTCTTTTTCAGTACATTCTACTGATACAAAATGTGTTATGTTCAATGTTGTTTAACATACCTAGATATAAGAACCAGGGAATAAAAGCTGAAACTGGGATCTCACTCAATCACACGCAGAAATGTCTTCAGAGCACAGCAAAAACAAACTGATCGGCATTGCTTTTCAAGTATTTTTGGAGGGGACTGTAGCATGCCTGGTGTTTGCACCTCTAGGTGAGGGGAAAATGTACTAATTTTGCACGAAAATGCAGTTTGCCTTGGAAGTGTATGAGTCCATGGTGGTTAGTCTCTCTATAAGCACATATTTGCACTTCCTATTCTAAAATTTAAATGAAGACTGAAGGAGTATAAACACAGGATGAGACTGGCAGTGATGTAGCATCCAGAGACCAGAAAGCTTAATTTTGAGGTGAACTTTTTAGCCAACTACTCATCATGTATTTTCTTAAGTCTCAAGCAGAACACTTAACGCGTCACCTTCTTGGTGTTTTGAAACCAGATGTGGCAAGTAAGGATTGGATCTCACTGTGAAACTGGGGGATGTTGACTGTTCATTGGCTAACAGCTTGTGATTGACAAGCTGTTAGCCAGTGGGTATGCCCTAGTTTATCTTCCTTTTAAATAACTTTAAACTAACAATTGAGCCCATAAAGTTAAAATGAAAGTGTTTACTGAAGTCAAAGAGCAAAGAAACTAAGGGCTGTTTTATTGAAATCTATGTGAGTGCAAGTCTTTCTACAGTCAGGGAGTCACAGGTTCAAGGCAGATTTAAGGTACTTCAGCACTGCCTTCACTTTTCAAACCAGGAGCACCAGGATTTTTTTATATGTACATAATGCTTAGGTGCTGGCAGGTAAAGCCATGCTTGCTGGCATTAATTATGTCCTAAGTAGAACAAAAACTGAAAGATGGACACAATTGAGGAAAACATTAGATTAGGTGGCCTAGAATGAGAGTTTAGGTTACGCCTGAAGTTTAAGTAGCTCTATGAAAGATGAGGATAAAGGGTAAAGGATATCTTGGTCAAGGTTTTCCCTATTCCAGCCAGCAAAAAAAGTCTCACGTGCTGTCCATTGTCGGTACACACGAGCATAATCATGTGTGTGAGTGTATGTGTTCAAAGTGGCATGGGGATGTTATGATAGCCCTCTTTAAAAGTTGGATTTCTTTTTTCTCACCCTCTCTCCATCTCTCTCTTTCACACACAAAGGAAGTATGTACACAGTGTATGTGGAGATAATAGCTTTGCAGGGGCCACAGCAGAGCTTAGCCAAAGATCTGTCTGGCTAAAAGATCCATTAAACCACACACTCTCTTGCACACGCATGCACAGACACAGAAGCACACATGTATGAGGACATACTTCATCACAGGCATGAAAAAAAGCAAAATTAGGCCCACACATCACCTACACTAATACCCATGGGCACTCACACAGCTTTGTATCATGAACCATTAATATGCCATCAGATATCAGACCAATTAAATGGATGTGGCCCAATGTGAAGAGGAGTTCAAACTTTCCACCAATTATTCATTAATTTATCCAATGCTGAGGTGGCAGAAGAGAGGAGAAAAGAAAAGGAAAATATGTGAGGAGAAGAGAAAAGGGAGAAAGGGCAGAAAGTGAGGTAGATATGACAAGGACAAATGACTCAGTTATACCAGCATTACCACAGTAATATTTTGCACCATATTAAATTAACTTGAATGCAGCAAACTCGAGCAGTGATTTTTTTGTGCGTATCATTTAAACGTACATGATGGAAAATGTATCTTAAAATGAGATTCTATATAATCTGTAGCAACTATGTGTCTGGTTGGGATGTGAAAATAGAAAAACAATGATGAAAGGAATAAAAAGACAGAGAGGTTATGTGGTGAAAAGTTATAAAGAAGGAGAGAAAACGAAGAATATTTATTGTCCTTTAGCATCTACTCTTTGTTTTACACTGTTCGCTTAACAAAGATGACAGCATTACTTTTTCAACCGCTGTAGTAATCCCAGAATGATCTATGCAGCAGAGCTGACAGGTGGAAAAGAGGTGCCAGGATAATTTTTGGAGCCTGAGACAAGGATATATGGATTGACAAAACTTTGGGGCTTGCTTTTTTTCAACTTTAAATATTCAGTTGAGTTTATCTATATAATGCCAATTCACAACAAATGTCACCTCAAGACCCTACAATACTACAAAGAACACCCCAACAATCAGAGAATGACTATTCTATAATCTTAACAGTGTTTTATTAATGAAACAACAACAATTACCATCTATTAAAGTCTACAAAGTACTTGAGACACTGTTCTTAGCTTCCTAGCTCCAGCCACGAGCAAGTCTTTGTTCACTGTTTTTATCACTGACTTGAACAACTAAGCCCCTTAGGGCCCTGTCACACCATGACGATTTAACAAGCGTATGCCGACGCGTCCAAATTCCTCTAAAATGCTGGCATACGCAGAACAATGATGTTAAATGGACGTATACATAACGTCTTGCTAACATATAAAACATAATACCAACGAATACTTGAAGCCTATTTATACCACCTCCCTTAAACGCAGCACATATGCCATTATATGGTAGCTGTGTGACCGAAACACATTCAGAACGACTGGAACACATCAAATACGTCTACAAACCTCAATATACGTTGGAGGTAAGTTCAATGTCAACTTCATTGTTTCTTGGGCACAATAGGTGGTACTCACAGTGAGAAGATGCCAGAGGACTGATGTCAGTGGGTCACCATAGAACAAACTGGGCTGAGCTGGACTTGAAACTCTGACTCTTGCCATTAAGATATAATCTGCTACACTTGCCAGGTGCTGCTAATCAAATGCACTTGATTAACTGATCATCAGCTAGTGTGTCAGCTGTATTAAAGTTTTGGCAGTTTGCTGGTCTATATCATTCAGGTGTGTTTGTTAACACAATGCTATAATACTTAAATCCCAGCAAATTCACCCCAAGATCATAGAACAATTAGGGATTGTCTGGAAGGCCTGCCAAGAGAAAACCCTCTTCTCTCCAAAAAGAACATGTTAGCATGGTTTATGTTTGCAAAGGTGCATCTATGTAAAAAACCAACAAGATTTCTGCAACAATGTCCTTTGTACAAACAAGGCAAGCCAGAGGTGTTTGGTCATTATGCACAGCTTGGCAACAAACACAAACACAGCATATTTGCACAAGCACCTCATTGTATCATAATAAATGTCAAGCACTATGGTGGAAGGGTGATGATTTGGGGTAGTTTTGCAGTCACAGGGCCTGGGCATTTTGCTGTCATTGAGTGGATCATAAACTTCTCTTCATGCAAAATACTCGAGTCAAATGTGAGGCCATCTGTCCGACAGCTAAAGCTTGGCCGAAATTGGGTGATGCGACAGGAGGATGATCCCAAGCACATCAGTACATCTGCAATAGAATGCCCAAAAAAGAAGAGAAGGTGTTGCAATGGCCAGGTCAAAATCCAGACCTCAACCCAGTTGAAATGCTGTGCCGGGACACTGAGAGAGCTGTGGAGGAACAAAATGCCCACACACCTCAATGAACTAAAGCAACGTTGTAAAGAAGAGTGGTTTTTCACAGGACAGTATAGAGTCCTGTGAACAATTTATTTTGTGCATGACTGTACGTTGGAGAGCCTTACTCAACAAAAAAGGAAAATTCATGTCAAAGGACAATATTAATGTGTACTTTCTTCCCTTTGTGAGCAGTGATGCGTGAAGCTGTTACTTTCCAAACAAAGAACCACAAAAAGATACTAATTAGCAGCACATTGTCTCACAGATCATAAAAACACAAACATTGGGACAAGGGAAATAAAGAGGGAATTACACAGAAAGGAAAATGATGGGTTATTGAGAAGGAAAAGAGAAGTATAAGAGGGTTGTGTTGCTGAGAGACAGAATGACAAGAGAGAAAGAAAGGAAGGTTTGTGATTAAAAAGCAGAGAAAATGAGATGCAGGGTTGAAAAGGGCACCAAAGCGATGGCAGCAGAAAGAGTGAGAAAAGAAAGAAACAAAGAAGGAAAAGAGTGGCAGTCGTTATGTGGTGTGAGAAGTTCAGCAGCAGCCAGCTCCATTCACTTTTGAAATGCCTAATGTCTCATTTTGTCAGGCACTCTGCGTGTTTTTGGTTTTTCCGCTTTATGCACTACAGCGGATACTCAAGGAGAAAATGCTTAAGAAGGGATCATGAATCAAAGGTCCTGAACAAAATTTTAAACCCTCAACCTCAAAAGTTAATGACATGCATCTTAGCCCAGAGAGTCCAAACAAAGCCTTTGGAGAGTGGTTTCATAAGCATTGGTTTGTCCTAGGAAAAAGATAGTATCTCATTCACTTTGAGTGTTTCAGTGTGTTGTTTTCCCTATGGTGGATTTTTTTATTTGTTTGCATAGCTCTTGTTGCCTTCAGAGACAGGACTTCAACTGAGTAACAATGGTCATCTTGCAAGGTCAGCCCAGTTAATATATCTGTTGCATTTTCAACAGTCTGAATTGCAGGTATTAACAAAATAGCACATTCACAAGATTACAGCTGCGTTTTTCTCTTGAGCTCTCTGTGAGTTACTCAGCTCACTAAAAACTTGATGTACTCGGAGAATGCCCCATAAAGCTATGAATAAATAAAAACATATTTGCAATGATTTGAAAATCTCATGTTATTAACAAAGGAACATAGAAAAGATATCAGCTGTTAAAAATGAGACAGTTTACAATTTCGTGAAAAATAACAGCTCATCTTTATTTTGATGGCAGCAACGCGTCTCCAAAAAGTTGGGAGAAGGGTGACAAAAGGCTATAAATGTGAGTGGTACTAAAAAGAAACATCTGGAGAACATATTGCAATTGTGCCTTTGGCTTTTCCCTTGTATTTTCACCAAGGGGTCGCCACAGTGGATTAATCTGCATTGGTAATTTGGCAGAGGTAGTGTCCCCTGTAGCGTAGAAAGGTCCCTGGTTTGATTCCAGGCGGGGACACAAGCCCCTCAAACCATGGAGGGTTGTGTCAGGAAGGACATCTGGAGTAAAACCTCTTCTAAATTACCAATGTAGATTAATCCGCTGTGGTGACCCCTTGGGGAGATTACAAAGGAGCAGCCGCAGGTACATGGCATGGTAATTTGTCAGAGGTCTTACTCCGGAAGCCCTTCCTGACACAACCCTCCATGGTGAGAGGGGATTGTTTCCCCACCTGGAATCAAACCAGAGACCTTTTGCTTGTAAGACAAATATGTAAACCACTACACTACAGGGACACTGAACATGTTACAGCAAATGAAGTTCATTAGTAGCAGACCAATAATGTGACTGGGTATAAAAAGTGGACCTTAGAGAGGCAGAGTCTCAAAAGTAAAGGTGGGGAGAGGTTCAGCGATCTGCAAGAAACTGTGTCTACAAATTGTGAAGCAGAATAATGTTCCTCGAATTACAAAGACTGAATATTTCATATTCTGCAGTACACAAGATCATCAAAAGATTCCTAGAATCTTGAGACACTGCTGCTTGGGACACAGTCGAAGCCCAATATTGGATGCTCATAATCTTTGGACCATCAGGAAGCACTGAATTGCAAACAAGCACTGTCATGGAAGTCACTCCACGGGCTCAGAAACCCTTCCAGAAATTAATGTCTATGAACACAGCTGGTCTAGTCATCCACAAATGCAGGTTAAAGCTCTGTCATGCAAAGAAATCATATGTGTGAACATGATCCAGAAATGCAACTGTCTTCTCCAAACCAAAGCTCATTAAAAATGGATTGAGGCAAAGTAGAAAACTGTTACGTGTTCATATGAATAGAAATTTGAAATTTGAAATTCTTTGAGGAAATCATGGACGCTGTGACCTCTGGACTAAAGAGGAGAAGGACCTTTTGGCTTGTTATGGAAAAATGATAAATGGGCTGGTACTTATATAGCACTTTTTACTAC
Source organism: Etroplus canarensis (assembly GCA_015106775.1). Taxonomy (NCBI): domain Eukaryota; kingdom Metazoa; phylum Chordata; class Actinopteri; order Cichliformes; family Cichlidae; genus Etroplus; species Etroplus canarensis. The sequence goes on from VUQH01002310.1 coordinate 11,482, forward strand.
AGTACAAGCCTCATTCACACACTGCTTTTTTCTGAGCCTTAAGCGCATTTTTAACTAGCACGCACATGTTCACACTCTGATGGACACATCGGGAGCAATTTGGGGTTTAGTGTCTTGCCCAAGGACACTTCCACATGTAGACTGGAGAAGTCAGGGATTGAACTGCCAACCTTTGTGTTAAAAGGCAACTCACTCTACCTCCTGAGCCACAGCTGTCCAGTGCTCAATTCAAAAGCCTGCACCTGTGATGGTATGGGGTGGATTAGGGCCTATGGCACTGGCAACTTGCACATCTGGAAAGGCACCATCAGTGCTGAAAATTATATATACAGGTTTAAGAGCAACATATGTTCCCCTGCAGGTGATGTCTTTTTCAGGGAAGGCCTTGCATATTTCTGCAAGACAATGCTAAACTTACTTCATAGTAGAAGAGTCCAGGTGCTGGACTGGCCTGTCTGCAGTCCAGACCTTTCACCAACTGAAAACATTTGGGGCATCAGGAAATTAACAATACCACCCAGGACTGTTGAGCAATTGCAATCCCATATCAGACAAAAATGGGACAACATTCTTCTACCAAAGGTCCAGCAGCTGGTCTCTTCAGTTCCCAGACATTTATGAACTGTCATTAAAAGAAGAGAAGATGCTACACAGTGGGAAACATGGCCCTTTCCGAACTTTTTTGAGACATGTTGCTGCCATCAAATTCAGGATGAGCCAGTATTTTTCATGAAATAGTAAACTGTCTCACTTTCAACATTGATATGTTTTCTATATTATTTTGTGAATCATATATGTTTATGAGATTTGCAAATCATGGCATTGTTTTTTTTATTTATAATTTTCAGTTTCCCAACCTTTTTGGAACTGGAGCTGTCTATAACATTTCTTCACTTTCTGCAAATATCTAATTTCCTTTTCATATTCGCTTATGATGTATTTTTCCTATTCCTAATTCAGAAAAGTGGGCTCTCTGTTGAAGGCATAGGTAAACTATTGCTCTGTGCTTCACTGCGCAGCATGCATACCAATACAGTGTCAGTGCCCATGCAGAAACTGTGTCCACACATTTCCCCCTAATAAGACTCAAGTTGGAATCACTGATGATTGGAAGAGGCACCCCACATATTTTGATTTTCTTTCCATTAAAAGTAGCCCAACTTCTTCAGTAAAACTATCTAATAAAGTGTTTTTAAACCTGTCAAAATGTGGAGTGCTTCTCAAAAGGCAACGAAACAGAACTGGCTCCGGATCAGCAGCTACATCAGTGCTGTCACCATGCTGGTAACCCACACCAACACACATTCACAGAACCTAGTCTTAGTCAGTAAACAACAAATCATATTTTTGATTATTCTTCACAACAGTCCTGCTGACAATACTTGTTGCCACAAGTTCAAGAAATCTTGCCCAGATTGCAAATTATTATGCATCACTGTACCTCTCCAGTACATTTGTATTCCTGGAGAAAGTTGTCATGCTTCCTGTGGTGTCTATTAGTTTTTAGCTGTTTCAAGTATTATTTTCTTCCACTGCCGTCTGTGATCCCCTGAATCTGTCTTCATGCTTTATTGTTAGTTATGCCTCCTTAGTTGTTTTATCTTTAAGAGTAGTTTTGTTATGTGTCTCCTTGAGGTTTTACTTCCTGCTTTTGCTTTTTTTCCCCCCTTTGTGATTCCCACTAACTCATTTCCCAACCTGCACATCCCTAATTCCTCTCCCCCCATCTTAATCCCTCCCACCAAAGATATGAATGGAGGCGAGGAAGGGACAGAGAGAGGGCTGAAGGCAATGAAATGGAGCAATCAGTTTAGAATTATGTCAGTTAAATATGATGTTTGGCACAATTGCATCATAAATTGTTGTGTTGGAGCCCAACCACAACCGTGCTTTATGATCTGAGACTTTTCTGAGCTGTATTTTCTGTGCAACAATGCCCTTTTTTATATTAAGGACCACATTTAATCAAGTTTACAACATGTCACAATGTGGCAATATTATGCCCTTTTTGAAAACAAACGTAGAAAGAGTGAAGGGCAGGATGTCCGATCAGCTTAAATAACTGAAACAGCACAACAAGCTGTGCAAAGAGTACTCCCTATGTGGTTTGCGTATTCCAACTGTGCGTCAGGCTTCTTTTGTGCAGTGAAGGTAAAAATACTTCTGCAAAGAACACACCTGTGCATCCTCCTGTAAAGATGGATGGAGGACAGAGGAGAAAAGGCGACACAAACTAGTGAAATGCATAAATCCCAGTTTCTGGCCTGCTCTCCTGAGTTTCATCGTGTTTGATATTTTTCCATCTGTGTCTTGTTTTTACCTGTGTCTCATCACCACTCTGACACATGAATGAATATAGTGTGCTTCTCCCCTCACCTGTTGTCAGATCAGTTGTTTGATCTCCCTGTGGGTTCTTCTTTTTCCTTTATATGTGGAATCCTCTTTTGTTTTACTCTTTGGACCAGTGCAGGCTCCCTTTTGGTACTTGCCTGCATGTCTTGCACTCAAGTTCTATCTATATAAGAACCAGCAAACAAGTCGGCTCCTGTAGTAACAAGACTTGTTAATTGATCGACAGCCAGCCTAAAAATGCCTGAAAAGTGCAATCAAATTTATTCCTATCATGGACAAAGAGCAGTACAACACACACACAGGTAAGAGAGTTTGTCCTTTTTTATGTGGAAACATTAACTCAGAGCAGATTTTTTTCATTCACTGAAACTTGGGCTGTCTGGTTCTCTTCACATTTTTTTTTAAAAGCCTAAACCTTGAAGGGTTTTATCTCAGGTTAGTCTTATTAGTTTGCTTTAAGCTAGCTAGCCTACTGTCAGCTAGCCAGCCTGAAATTCTTACAGTTTAGCAACACCCAGAGATACTGTGATTCAGTACAAATGTAAGTACCCCATCTAATCTGAAAACACAGTGTTTAAAGACGGAGACTGTTGTTATAGGTTTGAGTTTATTTTCAGGCTTATATATTAGCTTAGCATACCTTTGGTCTGTTAGACTGTAATATTTAGTGGACTAATGATGATCAAATGGAACTGCAAGTGAATTTACTCTGGTGCTGTCTGTTTTATTTCCCAAATGTAACATTTTTCCATGATGTGAAGGTGTGAGTGTGTGGTTTTGTCAAAAGGTTTTAGGGATGCACAAGTGATGCAGATACACATGAAGTGGCTACACTGACTGTTTCTCACTCATCCTTTCTGTTTGGATTAAGTTGCAGATGCTATTTTTTTTTTTTTTTAAATTCAAAAACC
>VUQH01002310.1:14764-53582 GCA_015106775.1 Etroplus canarensis
AGTTGTTGTTTTTTTTTTTTTTTTTTTTTTAAATGCTCAAGAGCCACCTTGATACGACCGAATTTAAGACTTCCTGGCTGCTCCCAAATGCTTACATACAGTTCTTTTCTTTGGGATGTATTTTGTTAGGGAAGGCTGCAGGTTCTGTTGCAGGCAGCCAAATGAGGTTTCTCTGCAGAGCGAGTTGGCTTACAGGATTTAACAGGATACTCACTCCCATGCCTCTTTGGGCACAGTCAGCAGAGATGAGAACTCGGGGCAGGCCCGGGAAACTCTGGAGGGATTCAGTTTCCCTGTGTGCCAGAGGGCACCTGGGGGAGTCCCAGGAGGTTCTTGAATTAGTTGCTGTAGAGAGAAAACTGTGCTGCTCTGCTTACACTGCTGACAAAAAGTTCATTTTCAAAGCAGCTTCTTTTTCTTGACATTAGATAAATCATGCACCCCCGACCTCAGACGCTGATATTAATAATGCATGATGAAGTTCTAGTGTAAAAATAATAGAAGGTTCAATCTCGCCAGTCAAATGGATGATGTGTCCCTCCACAGCAAATCCCATTAATGTCAATTTCAGCAAGGTGATGAAAAATGAATAACTAACCACGAATCGGGCTATTCGTGGCCCTGACCTCTCTTGAAATTATAAACACTGAAAAAAAGAAAACTATTAAAATTTGAATTAGACTTGGGATGGTTTTCTGAAAGTTTTGGGAAATTTCTCTTTTACCATCAAATTAAATGTATTTACAGATGAATTAATCAAATATTAAACTGGTCACAAGTCTCCCTCTGCTCCCTCTGGCGGGAAAACTTATGTTTTAATTAGACCAAGTCTTAGAATGAGATATTGAATTGCTCAGTTTGAGTTCCAAGCATTGCAATATTTATGAACTTCCGACTGTTAATTAAAGACTGAGACAATGCTTTTTGGAGCTTTGACATTTGCAGGAAATTTCCCCAAAAATGAATAACATTCATTTAGGGGGCACTGATTCAATTAGAAATGGATGGTGACTGCCAGCTTTTTAGTTCTCTTTTTTCTTCTACCAATAGAGGGCAGCAGCACTACTGCAACACTGCCACTATTTTTAATGGAACTGCTCTGAAAACTCTTTTCACTCCATTGCCGCGCAGTCGACCCCAAGAAAAGTGTGGAAATCAGTGCAGTGATGAAGCATGGGCTTTAACTTTTGCTGATCACTACCAAGGATGCAGCAAGTTCACCGCAGCTCAAATCCCAGTTTCTGTCAAATATCTGAGAGCTGATGTGTCTCATCTGCCACCTGAAGTGTTGATGCAAAGTTTCTTTTTTGTTTCCAGCTTTTGTGAACTATAACATAACAGAAAAGGGACATTTAATTTCATTTTGACCAGCTGTGACTGATGTATCACCAGCATTTTTGTGTCATCTGCTGGCTGTTAAAGCATTTATCAGTGAAGTTGACACACACACATACACACAGACTCCCCAGGGATGATGCATGAGAGAGATGGCTCAAATAAGACATGCCTCAAAACCAAAACATGATAGCAAGTTCATTAAGTTGATAAATGGGCCATGAAAAAAAAGGAAAAGTAGCCGAAAATAAGTACAGTGCTACCGTGGACTGAGAGTTTTACTCTTGTGCGTGTGGAGTGTTCCAGTGAGTGTTTCTGGGGAAGATAAGGGACGGATAAAAGTTTGTGGAGCTCTCACTCTCTTTTCTTGTGACATCAACACACACACACACACACACACACACACACACACACAGAGAGAGAGAGAGAGAGGGAGGGAGGGAGGGAGAGCGAGGATTTTGGGGGAAACCTAAATACAAATCAGTCTGCCTCGCTCACTCTCACAACCTCCAGGCATACCAGTCTGCGTTGCGCCACTGCGCTCTCAACTTTTTTTTTCCTGATTCCAGCTTCTTTACAACTCTCACTTTTTTATTCCCTGGCTGCGGAGGGATGTTCCCTGGAAGGAGGTTACACCCCAGCTGAACAGTCTCACCTTGGAAAGTTTTGAAGCTGGGCTGATAAGTTCTCGGAGAGTTTGTGAATGGGGAGCATTTGGGAAAACTTTTACGCATCGAGCTGACTGACGCGTGAATAGATGTTTTAAAAGAAAACTTTTTTTTTATTCTAGTGTGCCATATCAGAGTCCTCATTTTCTTCCTTTTCGCCAATGGCAAGAGGATGTATCAAGAAGACTCTTACTGAACGAGTCTCTGGAGAGAAAGTTTGGTGAAGGCGAACTTAATTTGATTTCGGCTTCCATTTTTTTTTTAAATTCTACCGCAGTTGAACGACCTCTTTTGAACTGCAGGATCATCACTTCCACCGTGTCTACTTCACCCCCGCCCCCCCCCACCCCCTGCGGATTTTCAATTGACTTCGGTTGGGAGTAATTTCAGTGGATAGCTGCCATGCCTCCAAACGCGCCGGAGAAGCGCGCCGCGCTCTGCCGGATTTGGGCTCTGGCTTTCGCTCTGCTGGTGTGCGCTGCCTCGGTGAATGGATGCCCACACAAGTGTAGCTGCTCCGGATCTCATGTGGACTGCCAGGGTCTGGGTTTGAAGACTGTGCCCAAAGGAATACCGAGGAATGCCGAGCGCCTGTAAGAGCAATTATTATTATTATTATTATTATTATTATTATTATTATTATTATTATTATTTTAACTTGATCTCACTGTAACGTAACAGTTTTCCCTAAAACTCATCACAAAGGGCACTCTGACCTGATCATGCAACTTTTGTCCCTTTGCATCACTCTTCACTTAGTGAATTTTAAAAAATGAATTGTAAATAAAAGAAACTACATTTTCTAGAGTAGTTTCCACATAGATTGTTTAAAATGAACAAAACGTGTCCACTGATTGGACATATCAAACTATGACTAAAATTACTTGTGAAATGTCTCAGTAAAAACATATCTGTGCAGTGTTAAACTTTTCACATGTGACTCAGTTGATACAGTAAGCTACTATAAGTGCATCCATGTACAATAACAGCCCATTTATTTATTCCTGCTTTCATTTTACCTCGTAAACTCCTGTCTCTATAACCTATTCCTGATAACTTTTATCTGACGTTGTTGCTGTTTAATCCTCAAGTTACAAAAATGTTGAGACAGAACTTTTATGTGAAAGTGGGTAAAATGAATTTAAGATGATTACTGGCTCTAAAAGACGTTTAGAACTGTTAAGTAAACCATTAGTATTACAATTTATATTAGCCTATTCCTCAAAGAATATAGCACACTGGGAAAAGTTGCAGTAACTTCAGGTTGAAAAACTGCAGTCACTTTGATTCAAGCTTTATAGATGGTGTGCATAAAACTGCCCTAAAATTACCTGTGACCCCATGGAACAGAGGCCGTTAAAAACAGCCATGGAGCATCAATTAGAGAAAGCTTTTAAGTTTTTAAACAGGTCAAAAACAAATGTGAAAAGAGCTCTTTAAAGTCTCTGTGTTCTTCCACATTCCCAGATAAGACTTTTCAGGAGTTTTAAAAGGTTTCCTAAAGCTGTGATAGAGCCTCACTGATTTGTGTTGAATCCAAAGTAATTAATTTGCTCTTAAAGAATTACCCTCACCTTGTTTTGGCCTGTGTGAGAGTTAGTTTAAAATTATAGTCAGTCCTTAGGCAGAGACAGACCCCTGACAGCCGCTGCTGCCACTTCGAGCCTGATCTTGACACGTATACATCAGCGCAGCCACACACATGAACTCACAAACACACACCTTTGCTCTTAAGGTATGGAAGTGATTATGCATGACAACGGCACAGCCAAAATCCCTGCAGGGGATCAACAACAGACCTAACCGGAGACAACAAACACAATCAGCAGGCAGCTGAGGAAAGTGGGGGGCCGTGTTTGTGAATATGTGTGTGGATGTGGGGGGTACTGGTGGATGTGGACATATGATTAGCATGTGTGCATTTTTACTTGTGCATGTATTTGTTTATGTGTATATGTTTGTATTTCTGTGCCTGCATATTTGCACAGGCCAATGTGATTGTCTTTCTTCTGTGCATATGTGTGAGTGTGAACAATGAACCCTCATACCTCTTTTATCCCAGAGGGCTGTTGTGACCTCCTAGGACCTGTTGGCTTTTGGACAGCAATCCCCTGAAGACATTTACACCCTAGGAAAATAAATAATTACAGCAGGTTGTGATGGGGAGGTTGGATGAAGGGGTCCTCTGCGTCTCACTGGGGTCCCCAGAGTGGAATATTTGGGGTAGCAGCACCCCCTCCCTCCCCTTTTCACTACAGAAACTATGTGTTTATGTTTCCCTGATTTATCCAGGTCAGTGTTTCAGATGTGATTTCGGCCAAGAGTTGCTCTCTTCCTCCCTCTTTTCTCCCTTTCTGCCTACCTTCATCTCTTTCTCCCTCTGCAGATATATTTTAGGGAGTCAGAGTTGGGAAACGTTAAAATGGATGAGATTCCAGTTCTAAAGGTTACAGCAAATGCCTTTTTTTAAGTGAGATGAGCATTACTGCCCTAAGCAGGGATTGGAGTTTGACAGTTGGGATAAAGTCCATGTGGACAACAGATTCTAGTAACAGAAAGTAACTTCTTGGTATAAAATTGAATTTCAAAAAACAATTTCCACGTTTCACCGTGGACACATTTAGAAATCATTAGAATTACGAGACGTCTTTAATAAAGAAGAAGAACGTATGAGTCGCTATCAGTTTTGATTTTTAATTGGTCCATATTTCTAGCTTTTCTTTTATAGACTAACAGAAACCTTCGCGCTGGAGCAAAATTTTCTCTCAATGCATACGTTATCTCTTTATTATAGCCTGTTATAACTGATGTGATGGTAAAGTTTAATTTGTCACTTGTTATGACAGTGCTAATATTAGGGTATGAGAATATTCATGGGAACAGAAACTGACAATAAACTGTAAGAGTCACATATTCATATATGTAAATGTAATGAACTTCTTAATTGGGGAGTTTTTTTAGCAGCAGGATGTTCTCAATGTTAAAAAGCATGCAGTTTTGAGACAACTGGCTGCGGCCGGGTCAGTAAACCAGTGCAGGATGTGCACTTTAAGAAACACTCCACTTGTAATGTTCAAATAGTCACACAGAGCAGCCTTTTAAAGGATGCTAATATTAGGTGCCAAATATGGCTAAAAGTCACTGTGAAAAGAAGGAAGCTCCACACAGAAGCTCCACCACTCTGTATGTTCCAAACAGTATTTATTTTATATGTTGGCAAGAAATATGCAAAAAATCTGCACTAACTTGAACAATATAGGTTGTTTGTCCCTATCATGCCCAGAGAAGCATTGCCATCATTGTTACTGTAATAAACAGGTGGCTAAGGTTATGCTTAAAAGAAATGTTTACTCAAACTTTTAAAATTATATAAATTTAAAGCAACCTCCATTGCTTTCCAGTGCAGAATACGGCTTTATAACTGCATCTCTTTTGCTCCTGTCATAATTACTATGGCCAGTAAAGGCACTTTAAAAATGAAAACTTTGAATGTTTCCTACTTTAGGAAAAACCGCAGTCTCCAGGTCAACTGAAGTCTTCAGACTTCATTAGTTTTTCCTCCACCAGCAATGAAGAGTAAGCAGGATTTCAGACAACCAACATCTTCCTTCCTTGACAACAGCCCTAGTACTAAGCTGTTTAATTTTGTCACATGGGACTCTGCCGCATTTGTAGTTCTTGAATGTGCCTGCGGCTGCTCCCTTGTGTTCTCCCCAAGGGGTCACCACAGTGGATTAATCCACACTGGTAATTTAGAAGAGGTTTTACACCAGATGCGCTGCCTGATGCAACCCTCCACGGTGAGAGAGGCTTGTGTCCCCACATGGAATCGAACCAAGGACCTTTTGCTTGTAAGGCGAATGTGTAAACCACTCCTCTAGAGGGATACCAGCACTAGTAGTTCTTAAAGTTTCAAAAAAGTTGATTGGCAATGGTTGACACAAACTAAGAAGGCAAACATTTCTTTTGCATATTTATAGCATACGCAGCGTTTCTTGACTCACCAATCTGCAGAACATTTCAGTGGTTCCCTCACTACATTAAAACATGCATCAAGACCACAAGACATGTAGCATTTGAGTAAGGCAAGGCTTTTGCCTTATCTTTACAGGAAAATCTTTTTGAGCTGCCGTGTTGCCGCTCCCTCTAAAGGCACATGCATTGAATCAAACCACTTCAGACAGACTGTGTAAAGGTTTACAAAACCAAATGTAGAAATTTACTGTTGAGTGAATTAGAAGTATATGACATAGGGAATTAAGTGAAACTGATTATGACCAAGAGGTGAAGTAAAGGAATTCATTATATTGTGACACATTATATAACACTGAAAAATTTGACAGTGTCAAATTTCCTGAGGTACCATGGCAGCCCAGAGCGAAGAAAATCAGTCAAGATGCACTGAAAGGGCTGGAAACCACTAACATGGCCCTTTAAACTTCACAGTTTGCCCTCACTTACCCTCTTTATTACACACAGCATAAAAGTTTGAATCTAGTTCCTTTCTGCTACATGTGAAAGTGAGTAAGTAAGAGTCAAAGCCCACCTGTCATAACTACAGAATCAATCTCTTTAAAAGCCAAGTTTTCTTCATATTATTGTAAACACTGGTAAAGGTTAACGAGAGAGAAACTGTGGTGGCCCCAACTGTTCACTTAGCACACACACGCACACACTGCCAGCCTCAAAGATTACCTCAGGCCAGTCAATTCCGTAATGTTCTACTTGGGAAGCCACTTGAGGCCTCATTTGCATCTAATTTGAGTGGAGGGTTTTTGGGGGTGGCTTAACAGGCTTAACGAGGCTGGGTAAAATGAATTGAAACATAAGAACGGCTTTTCTCTCTCGGGTTCAGTTCACACCTGCCCTACAGGGACTGTGTAGACACACATCCAAAAATGCACAAACACTCATGAGTGTTGATTTTTTGAGCTGCAAATTCCAAACTGTTGCCTCAACCGCTGTGAAATGTGGGGAAATCAAATGCTGTAAACTCTAGAGAGAGCTTTCAATTGCTCGAGCTGTGGTTTTGTTTCTCTCTGTATGTGTTTGTGCAAATACTGCATGTTAGTATGTTTTAAGTTTGTCAAATTTTGTATGTGCTGTGTGTGATACTGAGTAATGATGCTGAGTAACGTTTGTCACTGAATGACCTCACTGCTGGAAGCAGCACGTTTCCTCAGCCAACTTTACACAAACTAAATCTAAGTTTAACAGGCTATTTTTCTGTTCCCTTGCTAACAGCACTTTAAGTCAATTTTGGCAAGATTTTTACCGGCAACACCTTCTATGCTTTCTCTCTTCTCAGTCTGCCTTTTCTCTAGGTCTGTCTTTTAATTTCCCTTTCCCTCCGAGATCCTCATCTTTATCCCAACTGTGCTTTTCTCCTGTATCTCTTGCTCTTTCTGCCCAACTTCTTTTCCTCTTCACTTTTCCTTTGCTTCCTCCTTAGTTCCACCACTTTCTCACTGACCTCCACCTCCCCCTCCAACACACACACATCATCAGATTGCCAGCAGCATCTCTCCAGTAGAGTTTTCACAGCCCCCATTTCCCCTCAACGTGCCAACCTACTGTACCACAGAGCACGTAACAGTAGGATCCCTGCTGCTGCTCCTTCTGCGGGGTGTGTGTGTGTGTGTGTGTGTGGAATGGACACACGCTTTAGCCCCTGCTCCTGGCTCTTATCAAAGCTTAGTGTTGATTGGCCAGCGAACGCTGTAACCACCACACCCTCAGCTATGAAACAGCATTTCATGGTGGGACTGGAATTTTGTGCGTGTGTGTGAGATCTTTGAATACTTTGGTTCTATCCTGTGCATGTAGCAGACCAGCTAATTAGTGCTGACATAGTTCCAGTTCCCTAAATTTAGAATAATTTGATTGGATCAATCTGTAATGACTAAAGTACTGTGGTGTACACTTCAGTTTTCCCCAGCTAGTTTCAGCTGTGTCTTGAACATTTATCTGACGTCATTGCAAATAACAGTGTGTTGTATACAGCTGCTAACCCCACCCAAGAAGTCTGATAATGTTAAGTCCAAAATGTATTCCGACCATTTTGATCTTTGTCATGAATCTCTGCTTAATAATTTATATTGGTACTTTGATATCTTCTATGGGGACAGGGGAGCTAATTATTTTCTTTGTGCGATATTTCTGCATATGAATGCACACAGGCTTTGGTAACTGCTGAACAAGAGCCATCATTCAATGAAGAGTATTCTTTAGTATTATCGTGGGTATGATGGTGATGTAATTTGTCTGAAGAGCAGCCGAGTGTTATTGCAATAGCAGACAAGTCTAAACTCAGAAGTAAAAACCACAATGAGGTTGCTGTTCTCAAACAGCCTTATAATGTCACGCCTATCATCCGTGGCCATCTTGTGGTAACCATTTTGTGCCCTTCTAACTGTGTTCAATTCAGTTATGGTATGCCAAATGGCACAACTGAGGCTAACCAATATTTAGGCTCCAGTTCTAGGTCAGTGGGTTATATTCTTTTCCTCAAGTTTCTCTAGTGTGCGGGCAGATGACCTTTCTATATAATGACTTTGAGTCTGCCAAAGAGGCCGCCAGCTGGCACTGGGAGTGGGCACTGCCCTTCTGGGAAATGGATCAAGCCGGATGAAGCCTACATTAAGACGTACTCACATATTCATGTACTTTACAAACGCAACACAATTACGTGCACACTCTGGAGTTTACTGCACGTGTGAAAACCCTTACTATATCCAATTATGAAAAAGAAAGTTTTCACAGGACTCTATGCAGTCCTGTGAAAAAGTACACCCCATGATTGGGGCCATCATTAGCGGCAATAATTTTAAGTAATTGTTTTCTGCTTGACTTTATCAGTTTCTCACATCTTTGTGGATGAATTTTCGTCCACTCTTCTTTAAAACATTACTTCAGCTTATTGCAGTTTGCTGGCATTTGTGTATGCATAGCTCTCTCGAGGTCCTGCCACAGGTCTGGACTTTGACTGGACCATTGCAGTACCTTGATTGTATTCTTTTTCAGTCATTCTGTTGTAGATTTACGTGTGTGCTTGGGATCATTTTCCTGTTTTAGCTGTCGGTCAGATGGTCCCCTCACATTTGACTCTAGAATACAAGCTGAGGGTCAAATCAGTGACTACAAGGTGCCCAGCTCCTTTGGCTGCAAAACAAACCCAAATGACCACCTCTCTGCCACTGTTCTTGACAGTTGATATGAGGTACAAGGCATCATCTACAGATATTGAATTAGCTGGTATGAGGTGTTTGTGCTAATATGCTGTTTGGTTTTCACCAAAACTGGATCTGTTCATTATGGTTAAACATGTCCACACTGATGCTAGGACATATGAGAAGTGGTCAGATAACCAGACCAGCTTTAAAAAAGTTTTACACTAGCCAGATTAACTAAGAGATTTCACCTGATGGGTAAACTGTCCTAGAACATGCCTGAAAGTCCCTCTTAACTAAAAGCTGGAACAACTAAAGAAAGTCTGTTAACTGTGATGGATGTGTGTAGCATGGGTATTTATTTCAGAGTTTGCTTTCATTTCCGCTTGAAAGTAAGTTTTGTTAACCTTGGGGTTGGTTCAACACCTGCATGATTAACTGACAGCTTGTATTTTTTTGTGCTAATGTCTTGCGCGACCTCAGCAAATAACTTGTGGCATATAGTGGTACACTTACAGATAAGAGTCATGATTTGATTGTGACTGAAAATGTGGTTTTCTTTACATCTTTAAATAGCTCTGTGATGCAATAAGAAGGAGCGAAAATATCCTCACTTTAAAAGTCCCAAAATGAGTCCTCACAAAGATAGTATGTGAGAATACACAGACATGAAAAGGATAATTCTAATGAAATACATATACATAAAGCTCATAAGAAGTTAGCATGCAGCCCTAGACGTACTCATCATTAGGCAGGCGCAGGCTCACTGGGTTCACTCTCATGCATTCACCAGAAATAACATGAAACTGGTGAGATGGAAACTTTGACATATAATGAGAAAGAGAATTTGTGTCACATAGAAACAACCCAGAGTCACGAATGACCTTCTGTGACTTTCTGCTGAAACAGAAGTCCTCTGCTTGGAGGACTTCAGAGTGTGTGTGTGTGTCATACTATAAAGCCAGTATAGGATTGTGTATGTGAGTGTGTATCCAGTAAGCTTGAAGTTGTTTGATGTTAACAAGCTATGCCACTGTTTTGTTAGGCCACTGTCACCAAAGCAACGCATTATATTCCTTCAGCAGGGACTTTATTTTCTCAGTGTGGGTTTCTGTGCGCACGCCTTCACTACACCTGTGCGTGTACATTTTGGGGGGGGGGGTTTGTATTTATTTGTGGCTATGTGCCAGTGCGTGCAGCACAGAAGTGTGACTTGCATTACAATTTTCAGTTTGTGGCCCACTGTTCAGAGACTGTTTATATTAGGCTGGAAGCTCATGGAGAAACAGGTCACTGCACTGTGCAGCTTGTGTGTCTGCGTGTTTCTGCATCTCTGTCTCTGTTGGGCTTTGTCCCTGTCATTTACGTGTTCTTTTCAGTCTCTCATTCATCCTAATCTCTCATTCTCTTATCCTCTCATTCACTCATTCTCATTTTTTTTCTGGCTTGGCTCCTGCTGAGGAAGCAGCAGGCCTTGTTCTTGTCAAGTGGCCTCTCAGCAGCCAAATTACCCTTCCACCCCTACCATAGCCCATTCACTTACTGTACAGCAGTAGTAAATCTAGACAAAAGCAAAGCAACCCTATAAACTCCAGAAAAGAGCTAACCAAATACAGAGCTGGTTTACAGCCCCTTGGGCTTGTGACTCTAAAAGAAAGGGATGCTTGCAGGCGTCTCCCTAATGTGGTCAAGCCTGCTGGGTTAGCAGCGACACCAAAATATGAATTTCTTGAAGTTGATCTGCATTAACATTGACTAGAGGCTATGAGGGAAGGAGAAATAAATTGTGAGCGACAGAAAACAAGCCAGTTGATGATGGAGTACAGTGAGGAAATACATTATTCTCTCAAATTTCAAGAAAATCTAATCAGTCTGGGGTATTAAATGCGGAAGCTGCATAACAAATAATTTAAAAGAGTGAGACATGAACAGGAGAGGAATGAAGATGGCTTTAAAGCTCAAATAGGGGAATGAGGAGGGGAAAACAAATATACTGAATAAGGCTGAGTCAGACTAAGACAGTGTTATAAAACTAAAGTACAGATTGTGCATCATTCAGACAGGATTCCCCTTTATAGAGTGAATGTGATTGTCCTTCAGTCTGCTATAAACAAAATATTTTACTAACTAATGGCTCCTTTATCTCCAGTGTCTGCCTGTGTTTGCTCCTTTCTGCTACCTTTGCTCTCTTTTGAGCAGTTCTCCTCACATTTATTTAGTTTCAGTTAGCATTCTTAGAGTTCAGCAGACTGCAAAAGTCTAAAATAAGCCCATAGCTTATTTATTTGTAGAGAAAGACTAACCAAATATGGGTTAGCAGACATTACTTAAAAACGTTAACTGTCAGAATGTTTCTGAGAAGCATACACAGCCAGCGCCGTCTTTTTGTGGGGTCTCGCTGTAGCTGCAGGAAACCCAGTACACCAGAAAAAACTTTTGTTTTCTTCATTTCAAGACTTTAACTAAAGATTTCACAAAGCAACAGAGAGAAAAGCAGCAGAGTTATGCGTCATCAGGATGGGGTTTTAACCATCTCTGGGGAAAAAATGTGTAAAAACTTGTCTTGCATTTATGTAGCTCTTTTGTAGTCTTACTGACCGTTCAAAGCGCATCAGACTACAGGTCACATTTAAATATATATTCATATGGTGCTTTATTCGCAAATTGTCTGCCTCACATCCATACGTCGACTGGAAATTTTTTTACTTTTAGAAAACTTTTTTAAAGAAGACAAATTATGCTTCATTGCTTGCTATAAAACAACATCCATGCTGACATACAGAATCCTTTTATTTCTCTCTGTTTGCCTGAAAACACAGCCGTTGAATAACCTGCCTGGCATGATTTCAAAAAGGACCTTATTTTGGCATCCTCAAAGGTACTGTAGCTTGTGTTTGCACTCACTCGTTACTCTTTGCTGTGAGTATCTGATGTGAATGCCCAGAAATCTCTGAGTGATGATTGTTGTATATCCCAGAGAGCAGCTCTGTAACAGGAGAAAGTTCACTGCCTATTATCATCACTATGACAGAGATTCAAAACAGCAGTAAACGGTTGCACAGGAGACCAAATGTTCCACAAAGCCCCCAAGTTTTCCAAAACTTGTAGATTCTTGTAAGCTGTTGTAGGCAATATGTAGACTCCAAATGGTTGTTCTTGTGGAAGCTTTCCGTGACTGTATCTTCAAGTTGTGTAACTCATGTGGTCAACGTTACAAAGTCTTTTGCATAGTAATTGGAAAGATCTACTGGAATGTTGCACTTCATGCTGTCCAGGTTTCTGCTTGTGAAGATGAGTTCCTCATAGAAAACGTGTTACAAAAGTGACACAATTAACAGCAGATTAAATGTTGTCACATTCACCCATTTTTCATATCAGGGCTTATGTAAGTTCTTATCTACTAAAGCTCTGGGCCACTATTTGTAGACATTTTGATTAGCTGCTTTGTGATAGTTGATTTGTAGTTTTTTATTTTAGAGATTATGTGATCACCTCAAAGCTAACCCAGCCAGCCTATTACCCGTAAATTACTGTTGGGATAATTCTGTGTCTCACGCTTGTTTGTTATGTATACTCTTGACAGTGTTTGGATATTTAAATTTTGCCGTTTGACTTTGTTTTGGAAGTGATTCCTTTATACCTCTTCCTCCTGGCACATGGAGCAGTCTATATACACTATAAGACCATAAGTTTTGGACCACACCTCTTAATAATTAAGTTCAGATGTTTCATTCAGTCCCATTGCCACAGGTGTATAAAATCTAGTACCTAGGCATGTATTCTGCCTTTACAAACATTTGTGAATGAATGGGTTTCTCTAAGGAGCTCACTGAATTCCATCGTGGTACTACAGTATAGTATGATGCCACCGTTTGCAGTCAGTTTGTGAAATTTCATCACCCCTAGGTATTATTGTAAAGTGGAAGCATTCAGGAACCACAACAAGTCACCCATAAAGTAGTAGACCATGTAAACTTACAGAGCTGGGCTTCTGAATGCGTGCATTAAAGTTGCCAGCGCACTGCTTACTTAGTAAATGCAGAGTTCCAAAACTCCTCTGACATTAATATCAGCACAATATCTGTGCACTGGGAGCTTCATGGCAGGGGTTTCCATGGCCAAGCAGCTGCATGTAAGCCTTACGGCACCAAGCACAATGCCAAATATAGGAGGAAGTGGTGTAAAGCACGCCACTACTGGACTCTGAAGCAGTGGAAACATGTTCTGTGGAGTGACAAATCATGCTTCTCTATCTGGTAGTCTGATGGATGAGTCTAGGTATGGTGAATGCCAGGAGATTTTTGCCTGCCTGGATACATTGTGCCAGTTGTAAAGTTTGATGAAAGATGGATAATGCCATGGAGTTGCTTTTTCTCAGTTTGCCCTGGGCCTCTTACTCCAAGTGAAGGGAAGTCTTAATGCTTCAGCTTACCAAGACAGTTTGGACAAGTCTATGCTTTGAACTTTGTGGGAACAGTTTGAGGAAGGACCTTCTGAGTTTCACTGTGACAGTGCCCCAGTGCACAAAGTAAATTCCATAAAGGCATGGTTGGATGACTTTGGTGTGGAAGAACTTGACTGGCCTGCACAGAACCCTGACCTCAACTCCACTGAACACACTATAGGATGAACTAGAGATTTTAAATCAGGCCCTCTCGTCCAACAGCTGTCTGATCTCTGGATGAATGGGCAAAAATTCTCACAAAAAACTTCTCATGTTAAATGTTTTTGTGACATCTAATGTTTTTCTAAAGTCACTACCATCTACCATCATTTTCCAGTACTATTTTCAGTTTTATAAAAGCTTCTAGAAAGCCCCTTCTTCTTGTGGCCAAAAGTTTTGCCAGTGGCACAAATTTTGTTTCATGCACTTTGCTGCTTCAGTTTTTTTTTAAAGATTATTTTTTACACATTTCCAAAATATAATTAAGAACAATCATAAGCATTTTATATGTTTCAGAGACTTTTATTGGCAAATAAATCAAAATGTAGTTTTGGCAGTCACGCCACTGCCAAAACTTTTGGCCAAAGCTGTAGTCCAATTAATCTTCACTCTTTATTTGAAGGGTGTTTAACTTGCTACATACTGTAGATGTACTCAAAGTGAGAGCAGAAGACAGTGTTTAATTTATGTGGATTTCAGCCGCACTGGTTTGCATTGGCTAAACGTAATATCTAAACATTTGAAGTGGATGGATTTCAGCTATACCAAAGCCAATTTCAAAACAGCATGACACCTGGCCTGAGTGTGGTGAGTATGGAGCTTAGAGGAAAAGGAAGAAAGCAATTAAGATTCTTTGGGTAACTGGTAGATTTAGAAAGCGAAATTGAGCATATCTATCTAGGAATGAGAAGGATTGAGAGCAAAAAGGGAGGAATGAGAAAGTGAAGCGGCGCAAGAGCTTTTTGGAAAATAACGCGAGATTAGGACAGGAAGTGAATGCATTTGGAAATGGGGTGTTGGGCAGAGGTCAACAAAGGATGAAAGCAGGAGAAAGACTGGAAGGAGAAAAAGATAAGCATGATAAGCACAACGAGCATGCAAGGCTTGATGAAGGGAGAGAAAAAGTGGAAAGTGGAAAAGAGGAAATGTCACAGTGCTCAAAAACAGATAAAACAGAGAGAGCAAACTTCAGTGCTTCACCATTGTTCCTAATTGTCTCATATAGAGAGGAGAAAAGAGGACACAGTTAAAGAAAAAAAAAGACAGACTGAGATCCTGGGTCAAGGTAAGAAAAAGAAGCACAACTGACTGGCCATCAACCTAAACATTTATACTCATGTTCTCTGGTAATCTTTCAAGGTTTACCACAGTGGCATTTTCTGCATTCCATTAAGCTCTTGGGAGTCACCTGATCTTTCATTTGTTAACATTCCATCCTAATAGTTATTTATCTGTTTTTTCCTCAGTCTTCTTGGTGTAGCCAACCAATAAAATCGTGCTGTAAGCAAATCAGCCCTGCTGCCACCCCATCACACATATGCTATGCATGTGTCATTGTGAAATCAACCAGTATGCTGTCCAAAGACAGCCAGACTTTAAGGTTCACTGCTCAGTGGTCTAGAGTGAGATGTGGCGGGGGCTGTCAGTGCCTGTGTGTGTGTGTGTGTGTGTGTGTGTGTGTGTGTGTCTTTGTTGAATGGTATATTAATTCCCTGGACACCTGCTGTTTGCATTCTTGTCTTATCCTTTGTCGCAAATACACACAGGAACACATACATATTTGCACGTCTTACTTCTGCCTGGAAACAAACAGCCGTTAGGGCTTTTGTCCTAAACTAACTAGTTAATTGTCTGACTGCCAGATGGTCATTTAACTTCTGAAGCCAAGTTAAGCGTTACTGCTGGGTCGGGTATACACCTAAGCTTTAACAGACCAGGTACACAAAAATGTATGCCTCATCAGCTTTTTTGTCACTGAGATCCTACACTGAGTTGTTCCAGTTTTGCACAACGAGATCTTTTCTGTAATCAGCCCTGTCTTTTTCAGTGGCTTAGACAACTGTGTAAAAAAAAACTGTGGGTTGTGCATTTTATTTTGATAAATTTCACCTTCCTCTATTAAGTCTAAGTGTTTGAAGTATACCAGTAGTATCACTGAGTTGTAATGAACAGATGTAAATTTTATGATCAATTATTGTTTGTTTGATCATATGCTAGATATTACTGGTTTCCTTACCTCATAACTATGTTATACTTTTTCACAGCTTTTTCCGATTACATCACCATCAACTAGAGTGCTACCCATCCAACTTTTTTCATTTAATTTCATGCCACATTGTATTTTCTTGGCAGCACTGTAGACGCTACAGCTTTTAGGCAATGATGTTTGAATGGGTTCTGCCACTGTGCTCTACCTAGAACTGTATACTCAATAATTGTTTAACTGCGAAACAGTCTCCCTTGGTAAGAGCAGAAATTTCCACTGTGAACATAAGAAAGATGGCGATAAGGACTGAGAGATTAGAAAAAGAGAGAAAAAGAAAAGGGCAGGAAAATTGTAGCCAACTGTAAAAGAGTGAGAGATTGAGATAAAAGAGGGGAGATTAGGGGTGGAGAGGAAAAACAGATGAAGGTGAAGAAAAAGTGTTTAGTCAACTGTGAAACAGTGAAAGATAAGACATGAAAGATTGAGACAGGGAGAGACAAGTGGGGATTACAGAGAAAGAGAAACGTGAAAAGCAAGGCTGGGAACACTGGGTAAAGCTGGCTGCAAAAGACTGACAAGATGACATCAGAGAGCAGTGATTGGGGAGAGATTTGAAATAGATCAAGAGGAGGAGGGAGGGAAAATAGAAAACTGAAAGATTTAAGCTAAGTGTAAGATATATGTTAGATAAGGAGGGACAGCGGGGGGGGGGTAAGAAAGGGAGGAGAGGATGGATGCAGGTGGGGTGGTGGGGAGCAGAAAAGTTCTCAAAGTCACTCAAAAGTAAGTAGATACCTAGAATCATATATCGACAAATAAAAAAACCAGTATGTTTCTTCATCGAAGCAGTTCTCTCCACAAGTTCAAAATAATAAATCAATGCTGTATTGAGTTTTTCCACAACATCCAAGAAGGTTTATCAAGTAATTGCAAGTACTTTGCTTTCCAGTGAACTGGCAAATGCACACACTCTGAAAGCCTGTGACAAGAACCGGCAGTATCCAGTCTGGATGATAGCGAAGCAGCTCACTGTCAAAAACTTATCTGGTGTCTCGAATGAACTGACAGGTTGGATGAGACTCTGTATTAAGTTGAATTTTAGTTCTGGTTTCTTCATTTGTTCAAGTCAGTGCCTAGAAATGCTTGGCTCACTTGATATATAATGCCAACATACCTAAGCAGATGTAAGTACTCAAACAGATGAGTCTTTATTTTCTATGTTACAATCATTTCTGAACATGTCAGTTTATTGACAGACCTCAAATCTTCATATCAACAAGAAATGCAGACTGCATTCAAGCCAGAGAAATTGTGAATACTGTTGCTGAGCCCCTATAGGCTTCTGATGCACTGTGACAGATTGGAATTCTTTATGAAATATGTATTGATATGGTAAACATGGTCCATCCATCCATCTATCCATTTTCTGTCACGCATCTGTGTCTGGGTTATGGGGGCAGCAGTCTGTGCAGAGATGGCCAGATCTCGCTCTTTCCAGCCACCTCCTCCAGCTCTTCCGGGCGGACACCAAAGCGTTTCCAAGCCAGCCGAGAGATGTAATCTCTCTGGCGTGCCCTGGGTCTGTCTCAGGGGCTCCTGCTGGCAGGACATGCCTGAAACACGTCAGCTAGGAGGCGCCCAGGAGGCATCCTGATCAGATACCTGAACCACCTCAACTGGCTTCTTTAGTGTGGAAAAGTAGCTGCTCCACTATGAGCCCCTCCCAAATGACTCACTCTATCTCTAAGGGAGAGCCCAGACACTCTTTGGAAGATACTCATTTCTGCTGCTGGTATCTCCGATTTCATTCTTTTGGTCGCCACTCAAAGCTCTGACCGTGGGTGAGGGTAGGAATGTAAATCGAAAACTTTGCTTTCACGCACAGCTCTCTCTTCACCACAGCAGACTGGTAGCGTCATTATTGTTCATTGGGTTTTTAAACATGACAGAATTATATTTGAACAATATAATAACTCTCCATCATCTCCGTTGTGTGCTATTATAATTTATTAATACTATTCTCTCATAACCATGTGGTTTTCTGTTTACACAACCAGCAGGCACTGAGCAAAGTTGCCAGAGAAATAATCCTCTTGGCCTCTTTTTGCTCTCCACCAACACCTGAGCAAAAATTCTGATTGTGTATGTGCTAAAAGCTCCACCATATTCACCAACTAGTAGGCACCTTTGCCTTTGTGCTTCTCAGTGTATGCCAGTAACTGTTCACTTAATCTGTAAACACATTATTATGGGAAAAAGCTTCCTGTTGTGTCTGGAAATGAGGCTGATGACAGCAGTGAAAGTGAACTGAAACAGTTGTGACTGTAAATCAAATGTGCTGAGCTGAGAGTTGCTACTAAGATGGAACTGTTGACCTTATCATAAAAAAAATCCAAAATGCACAGCAAACATAAATTTTTCCAGGACATACCTGACAGTGGTGCATGGGAGACACAAATGTTTGATGCAGTCGGATTAGACATTAGCCAGTCTTTAACCTGTCAGCTGTACAAAGTCAGATTGTGCTGATGCATGAATAACACAGGTTATATTCTGGTGAATGAACTACTAAGGAGTACATCAAGTGTACTGAATCCTGCCTGCTCTTTACAGCAAGTTCTCTCGACTAAACCATGCTACTTTTTCAAATATTGTGAATGTTTCTGAAGTGGACTATTTCCTGCTGTGTGCTACATGTGAGAAAGAACAACAGTGGAGTATTATCTAAAGTTTGAAACCTTTGTGCGAAAATTGTCATGTGATCTGTTGTTTAGATAAAATATTCCTATTCAAACTTTTCTGGCTTTTTTGTAAAGATTTTTTTCGTTTCTTTTAAATATCAGGAATTTTCAAATGTACTCACAAGTACATGACAGGGGCGTCGTTCAGAGAAGGTATTTGTTATTGGTTGTGATTTAGGACAGCTTTCCTTCACTACTTCTGCTGTACAAGGTTGGATCCGAGGCATTTTTGTGACCTCCCATTGTTACAGATGAGCTGTTGTATTTACTCATTACTCTGGAGCCCTTTCAAGAACACCCTGGTGGACCTCGGACCTCATTTTGGGCTTTGGAGAAGTGGTCTAGCCCATACCAGTCCTCCCTGTCACAGCCTGGGGTATGGCTCTTATTAGCAGCCCTTGCTATGTCAGCTTGGGGAAGCCTTTTGAAACCTAATATGGTCTTAAATCAGATTTATAAATGTTTAGGTGTATTATGAAAAACACACACACTGCCTGCATTGGCAAAACCCCACTCTGTTTATGTGTATGTGTGAGTATGTGCTCCAGAGAGTGAGTGAAAGCTTTTGGAGGGTGAAATAACAGAGAAAATTGTGTGCGTTATTTGTCTGTGCCCTTTCTGTGTGTGCGTGTTTTTCCTTGCCCTAATTCCTGCAGAGCGACAGCGTTTCAATAAACATCAAACCCGTATAAAAGAAACCAGTCTATATATATATATATACACACACACACACACACACACACACACTTGGGCAGTCAGTTCGTACTGCAGTATGTATACATTGTGCACCCGTAGTTAAAACAGATTGAATGACAGCCAGGAAACACAATAAGCTTTTAAATTGTGACGACGGAAAGAGAAAATAATTTCATCCCACCTTTTATTTTTTTCCTTTTTTAAACTGGAAATTTAGTTTCTCAATAATTCACAGCAACAGGAGCCCTGCATGAACAGAAGTTTCTTGATGCCTGAACAGTAGGAGTGTTGGTGTGTTTTTTGGTTTCTGTTTGTTTGTGTTTGTATTTGTGTGTATGTCTCCTTGTATTATGTGTGTGGGCCCATATGCTGTGGAGCATTCTCACGCCCTATCCTACGGCCACATTCACCAATTTGGCTGAGCAAGAGACACACAAAAATAGACAAACATGTACAAGTAGTGGATGCTTCTTTTCCCTCTTAGTTTTTCTTAATGATGAAACTGTATTAAAGATTGAAGCTGTATTATCATAAGTTCCAGGTATAATTTGAACTTAATGTATTTCTAGTTTAGATAAGTCATTTTTTCCCTCTGTTTTTCTCTTTGTAGGGATTTGAACAGAAACAACATCACCAGAATCACAAAAGTGGACTTCTCTGGCATCAAGAACCTCAGGATTCTGTGAGTTTCTTTTCTTTTTCACTTCAGTTTTCTTGTGCAGTTTACTGATGCTGCTAAGATTCAGTAATTTCAAATAACAGTGACTGTGTTTTTGTTTTGGTAAAATCATTATAGGCTTTGCTTTTACATGTGAAAAAGTTTCCTTAAATCTCAAATGTGACACTAAACAACTTTGTTCGCTTCATAAGACAACTGCAAACAGGATTGCTATACCATATACTGAAAAATCTGACTGAACTTTAATCGGCTCAAGAAAAGATGCTCTTGCAAAATGCTCGAGGGCTGGGGATGGTTTTAAACAAAATCAAAAGTATGAAGAAGAAAGGTAACCTTGTAACCTTAAGCATTCTGTTTAAACATTTCTGATCTTGTGAATTAATAACATTCCATTTTGGATAGCAAAAATTAAAGCAGAATACAAATGTCTGATTGAATAATAAGGCAACTTTACACCGCTAGTTTCCTAGTTACTAGTAACTGTCTGGAGAGTTCACAACAAGCTAGTGGGCATTATGCATCATACACCCAACCCAGGAAGTCTATTTGAATAAACCAAGCTGAGTTTTTCTTGAAGTTAGAATTCTTTTGAAGCTGGCTATCTCCTGCTGTGTGTTAAATGTGAGTATCCAGCACTTATGGACAATTTGCTGACCTAATTCTCCCAACTTTGTCCAGAATTCATGAGTGAAAACTGCTATAAACATAGGCAAACAACTTTTTTTCATTTAGGTGGAAAGGTGGCTAGTATGAAGTTGAATCCACCAGGTAGAGAACCAGCAGATCTTTTATTCTGCTCTCTTCTCTTTAGTTCCTTATTGTGACCTGTATTTGTGTCTTTACAAGGAATCCCATTAACAAAAAACTTCCATGCGGGAGCAATTAAGCAAATGCTATATTTACCTAATGGGCCCGTATATGGCTATAGGGGAAACAAGTCTCTATAAAATAAAGTTTCCCATCCTAATGAGGGCTTTCAGAACAAGAGAGAATGCAAGTGCACTATCCAAGGAGTTGAATTTCGCATTTACTGGATATTTACAAGGTTAAATAATAGAGTAATGGTACGCTGACATGCCAGCAGCAAGCAGCACGGCTCCCATTTATTATATGAGCAACACAACAGCAAGATGTTGACCTGGATGTGATGATAAGCACAAAGTAAGAAAAGTAAATTCTGGACAATTGTTATGAGAGATGTAGTTTGTGTTCACATAAAAACGTAAAAGAGTTCATCTGAGACTCCCTTGTCTCTGTAAACATAGTTTAGGATTCTGGGAAATCCAGGGATATCAGAAAACCTGAAAATCTAAAATGACAAACTTAGAGGAGAGCGAATGGAACAGGTGTGAGTAACTGATACAAACTTACAATACGCTTATAATATACTTAAAATACACTTTCCATAAAAATGTTTGTACTGAATCAGTTCTCACTTGACTGTATCAAAAGTTTTTTAAGCACAATTTTTCTGTACAATCTGCTCACGCACAGATTGCCCTACAGCATAAGGCACGTGCAGTCTGAACTAATTTCATGTGTCATAATTTGAGATTCCAAAAATTCTGACATTTTATTTATTTAGAAATTGTCTTATTTCTGGTGACAACACATCTAAGCTAGTCTGACAATGTACCATGGCTGAACACTGATGTCTTCAGCCACCCCTCACTTTATATTTTGCTGGAAAAATGGGAAATAGGTGCAACAATGCATTAAAATGTGCTAACACAAATGGAAATGCTGTACATAAGGCAAAAACAGTTTGTACAATTCTATAAAGCTTGAAAGTCAGTATTTAGTATGACCATCTTTATTCTTTAACACAGCCTTAACTCTCTTGGGCAAGCTTTCCTCATCATTTTTTAAGTAGTCTTCAGGAATAGTTCTCCAGGCTTCTGGAAGGACATGGATTTTAGCTGCCTTTTGTTCCGTGCTCCAAGATGATCCCACAAGGCTTCAAGAATGCTGAGATCCATTCATCACTCCATAAGACCCAATGCCACTGATATTCACCGCAGGTCTTGTGTGATTTGGCATACCTCAGCAATTTCTCTTATATTCCTTTCCTAAACAATGTCTTCTTGACAGCCACCCTGCCATTGAGACCATTTCTGATGAGGTTTCAGTGAACAGTAGATGAATCAACTAAATGCAGATGCATCTGTCAGGTGCTGTGTAAAGTCTTTGCTGAATTTCTTTCTCCTCTATATTAAGGATATGGCTTTCAGAAACTGTTCATCTGCAGTAGATATTTTTTTAGGCCTTCCACTTCTTCTTTTGTCCTCCACTTGTCCTGTTTCCCTAGATTTTTTAAGGGCACACTGCAGACCATGCTGACTTATGCCAATTTTTTGGATAACAGCTCTCTGGGAATAACCCTGTTTGTGCAAAAATACTAATTTTTGCCAGTCAGACTGTGTTATTGTTGATATTTTTCATAGATTCAGCTACAGAAATGGAAACAAATGATGTGGGTTTGTGTCTGGCTGCTAGTAACAAAGTGTCTATAGATACAATTTGAAATTGGTTCTTTGCTAAGTTGTCTGTTACATAAAGACTCAGCTCTAGTTCATTTCTTGTGGTAGGTGCCTTTTTTATGATTGAATAATTTATATTTTGGTTTTAAGTAAAAAAAATTCTTTGAAAATGGTGAGGTGCAGGGATTGGACTGAAATGAGTGAAAAAGCAGCCAATGACCAAAGAAAAACGTTGAAAGACCTTCGGAAAGCCTGGAGAACTATTTCTAATTAAAAATTAGAAGAAAATCTGGTTGAAGCAAAATATAAATAAATGAGTGGTGGCTCAAGGTTTTTACACAATACTACACCCGTCTGCAAACATATGAGCATTTATGCAATTTCTAAGCTTTCTGTCTTCTATTATATTCCTTTGCTTTTCTAGATTATCATAACTAAATGCCTACACTCAGTAAAAAGTGACTGCTCATCTCCTTTCAGCTGTCCTAATTGAGCTCAAGGGCTCTCATACTCCTTTGCCTTAAGTGGGTGAAATTTGTGTGTGTGAGGGCTTTAATAACTATAATCACTGTTGGCTGCATGCAGCTTCCCTCCTCACTCTGTTTTAACCAGACAGATAAAAATACACTCCCACGAAGGAGTGGAAATGAGTTTCTGTGTGCGTGTGTTTGCATTTGTTTTGTTTATTCATATTCATACGTATAATGACCAAAGTGGATTTTGGATGAGTTATTAAGTCAGGCTTTATCGGCGCTTGAGTGTTTAAGTAGAACACAGAAGATCTAAAAAATGTAAGTGTTTGTATTGTGTGTACGTGAAACAGGGTGAGAAGGACCCACCGAAAAAAGGCTGTGTATATATATGAGTTGAGCGTGGCAGGCCAGCAAGTTGTCTCATGTGGTTTGTGATAAACTGCTGTGACATTTCTACACTCTAAATCTCTTAAAGAAATTGGGAGGAGATGACTTGGGAAAGAGGAGATAGTGTGAGAAAGTATCCTTTAGAGACATACATATTCTTGCATTTTGGATCCATATGTGGTCACCATACCCAGCAGCCTCTGCACTTATCTTTGCTTTAATAGTTATTATTGTTATACACCAGAAGTCTCTCTCTCTCTCCTTTTCAGTTGTTCTCTTTTGCGTACAAACACAAGTGCCTAGCTCTGAGATTCCCAGTCATTTCAGCCATATGTGTCTCCTTTGGGAAAACGTTGCGTGTAGTTTAAAGCTTCTAACATTTTTCCCAGGGTAGCTTTCAGGAAAAAAAAGTATAACTTCTAAATGCCCGTGCTTACATATGAGCTAGTAATTACTGATAATTCGCCCTGTAGAAGTACTTGTCTGCCATTACATGTAATCTGACTTTTGTTAAAAACATCTAAACAGCTAAATGATCTGGTTGTTTATTTGGATCACCAAAGATCACAGGGTGCAAGAATAAAAAACGGTTACTTAGACTGATACGTATGATTTTAAATCTTCCAAACGAGCATGTGATCTCATGAAAACCCTTAAATCAGTCTCCTGTTTTTTTCATTGAACACGCAACATTACAGTATTTTGTGTTCACGCAAAAATAAAGAATCCTGTTCAGCAGTGTGGATAGTCTTATATTTGCACAACACAGCTTCCTTCTGCATGCACACTACGTGCACAGCACTTAGTGTAATATCTTTGGCTGCCTCACTTAGCAAGATTTCTTCCAGATTGTGGCAAAATTGAGTAATTCCAAACAAATTTAGATGTAGGTGAAAACTTGTGCTTGATATTGAACATTTGGCTGCGGAAAGTTAATGTGGTTTCACCCATTGTGTGTAAACAATAAGTGAAGTTAATATCCCCTGAAGTATTTCCTTATTTCCTTCAGAGGCCAAGTTCTCTCACTTTGCTGTAAGGTAGCGTGACATCATTGTGCTTTTTATAATGGTTGAGTGAAGTTGGAGTTATTAGACACTCCATTCCCCAGACACATGAATTCAATTCTTGTTTGCTCTCTCTTTTTTCATCTTTCTCCATGTCTCTGTGGATGACTAATGCCTGATATAGACCAATATAAAAACAATACCTCATCTGCGCGATATGCCAGCTTCGACTCCCCGCACCATGTGTTTGGCTTAACGTCGACGGCCTTTCTAAACTTCATTCAATAAATCAGCGTGCGGTTGATCTCTCATTTGAACAAATAAACTTTGATAGTTATTCCAAGTTATGCCTTGATTTAGCTTTCCCTGGAGTACACAGGAAATGCTTTTTTATAAGGACAGAAACAAGAATGCGGCTACACCGGAGTGAACATGTTGGATTAATCTCAACTTGATTGTAAATTATGATTGATGTTGGATTTAGAAATGTTTGTGTGTGTTTGGGAATTATTGCTACCAGTGCATAACTTTGTACTTACTTTTATACTTTACATGTTTACACACAAACCTAGCAGTATGTATTTTCACATTTCAGTATGTTTTTATCTTTCTTAGTAGTTCAGGCTTGTTTCTCTGTTCCTGGTCAGAAACACATTTTAAAACACTGGATAGATGCAGTTGATATTTTCATTTTTTTGCCTGTTTACAACAAATACTATCAATGATATTTAGGAAATGTATAATTTTTATGAAACAAACTCAAAAAATCCTCCTTGGAATGTGGAACTGTTTTCCTGAAAATCTTTTTGTTATGAAGAAATGATCAGAATAAGCAAAGTACTATCTATTTCACCAGTGTTTCAAAAGGGTTTCCAAATGCACTGACCTTTTTATTTTGAGGTGAATGAGGTAATAAACATCCATAAATGTCCAAAAGAAAGTTTTCACAAGACTCTATGCAGTCTTGTGAAAAACTTAGTACATAGCAGCAATAACCTGGAGTAATTGTTTTCTTTATGAAGAAATTTGGGCCCACTCTTCTTACAGCTTACAGCAGTTCACTGAGGTTTGTTGTCATTCATTTATGCAAAGCTATCCTAAGGTCCCCTGACAATATCTCAGTTGGGCTGAGGTCTGGACTTTGCAATGGACTTTGCCGTTCAGCTGTAGATTTGCTGGTGAGTTTGGGATCACTGTCCTGTTGCATGACCCAATTTCGACTGACCTTTAGCTGTCTGACAGTTGACTCAATGTCTGCAAGGTGCCCAGGTCCTGTGGCTACAAAACAAGATCAAATATTCAACCCCCCACCAGTTGTTATGAGGTTGTGTGTGCTGATACACTGTTTTGGTTGTGGAAGTGTGCATTATGGCCAGACTTCTCCACTTGTGTCTTTTGGCTTGTTCAGATGCACCTTTGCCAACCTAATCCATGCTTTCTTGTTCAGTTTTAGAGAGAAGAGCATTTCTCCGGGCAATTCTTTTTTTTTTTTTTCCTCCTGGCAATTCTTACAAATAAGCCATACTTGCTCTATCTTTTTCTAATCGTGGTATCATGAATAGTCTGAGATGTAGCTCTTATTTTTTTTTTTTTTCAATTTCTTTGGGCGTTGCACAGACTGACCTTGGGGTGAATTTGCTGAAACATCCTCTCCTGGAAAAATTGGCAGTTGTCTTATTCTTGTGAATAATCTTTCTTACTGTGGAATGATGGACTTAAAAATGTTTGAAAATGGGTCTTTTAACCCTTCAACTGATGGGCAGCAACAGTTGCTTTTCTAAGATCACTGGTGAAGTCTTTCCTCCTTGCCATTGTGTTAACGCATAGCTGCATGCTGCAGACCATCAAACTGCAAAAACCTCAGCTTTTTTGAGGTGGTCACACTTGTTGACGATCAGATAATCAAGTGCATTTAATTAGCAGCATGTGGCTGCAATACTTGTGCTCTTAATTCCTATTTAATTTCAATGGAAGCAGTAAGGGTGTACTTAATTTTCTCAAAAGACTGCATAGAGTCCAGTGAAAGCTTTATTTTTTACATGGGTATGTGCTTGTAGGTTCAAATGTTATTTTCTATTTGCATACATATTTTATGTACATGAAATGTGAGTGTATATGTCTGGGTCTTTTATCTTTCATCCAAGTCCAATATGTGTGTGTGTGTGTGAGTGTTTGTGTAAAGAATCAGTATGACAGACCATGGATTAATGGCTGCATGTCTAAACATTTTCTTTGAAAGAATATTTAAAGTAAGACCATGCCAAAACAATTCAAAGGCCACATTGGCAAGCCAGACAGATCTCTTTTTTTGATTTGACTTTTTTTTTGTCTTATTTGGTTGTCTTTGTTTCAATATCTCTCACTTGATCCAGCTTGTCATTCCACATCTTACTGTTTTTGTATCTGTCTTTCCCTCCTGTTTGAGTTTTCTTTTTAAGTATCATTTTTCCATTCTCTTCTCTTCTGCCCCACATCAGCCGCTTTCTTTTCTTCAATTTCCTCCTCCCCTCCTTCCTCTCAGGAGATGTCACTCTTAACATCCTCAGACAGAAAATGTAAACACGCATATCAGTTGAGATGTTCCCTCTCAATTTCTCTGTCCCATCTGGAAAACCTTAGTTTGCCCCCAAAACATGACAGCACACACAGAGCAGGGAAGGGAAGATGTTACACCGCAGAAAAGACAGAAGACAAATGGAGACGATATCAGCTGAAGAATGGGAGAGAGATAGGTTGTTAATTGTTTATTTTGGATTGGTAGATGTGAAAGACTTGGTGTCACAAACTTACTGAAGCTTTTGTTTTGTGCCAAATTCATGTGTCAGTGTACTGATTGCTTGATTATAGAACAGTTTTTTAAAAAGCACAAGTTTCGCTCTCGTTGTTTGCTCTGGCCAGAAAAAAATGCATTCATCTGCTGTTTCTGGCTGTAGATAGACATTCCCAATTCTATGAATGCCTCTCAATTTAATATTTAAATGTAGTCATTTTAACACTTACTGCAACTGTGCAAAGTTACTGATATGAAGGCGGGCACTTGTTGTGATTCCTCCGTTGTCTTGTCTAGCGCATGTATGCTTGTATTGTTTTTGCATTTTTAAAATGATAACAATAACTGCAACTGCATTTGTTCTCTCCCTGTTTCTTTATGTGTCACTAAAGTCATCTTGAGGACAACCAAATCACTGTTATCGAGAGAGGAGCCTTTCAAGACCTAAGACTGCTGGAGAGACTGTGAGTATGCAGTCGTACACTGCTTCCTATAGTGTGAGTGAGAAGAGCCAGTGCAAGCTTAAATAGGTATTTCAGGAATGTAAAGAGACCCACCAGAATATGTGGATTCTGTGAACACAAAACTTTAGTTTTTTGGGCTGTTTTTTCATTTTGACACAAGTATACACACCTTTGAGTTGTTGCCTCTTCCTTGCTGTTCTGTATAACATATTCACTGACACAGCCTGCAGCTGATTGATATCCAAGTCCATTCATTTCACACATCACCTTAGAATTTCCTACAGCTACCACCTTCTTCCCTGTGTGTGTGAATCTGTGTATCTGTCAACTCACACCAAGGCTCTAGTAAACAGAACTGAGGTGTTAGTGTACAACACAACACTTCCCACACACACACACACACACACACACACACACACCTGCATGTTTATGACTCTGATGGGAAGAAAACTTTGCGGAGAGAAGACACAAAGACAGAGTGTCATGATTTGGGTGTTGTCAGATGTTCTGGAAAAGCAGGCTTGATTTTGGTAGAAATGTTCATAATTGGTAATTTGATAATGCCAAAATACCAATGGCATCACCACTGAAGATGTCATCATTCATAGGCTGGCCAAAGAGAGAAAAGAGGAGTTTAAAAACTCGTACGAGACACACAAGAGCAGTACAAGAGGTTGAAGAAGGAGGTGGATCTGATACAGATGGGCCACATGAACTTCTAGCTGAGGAGCTGGCGGCAGAGATCACACTAAAGAAGAAACAGGATGAGGAGGAAGCAGAACAGAAGTCAGGCAGTGAAAAACACACCTAAGCATCTGCCCAATGTCCTGTGGGTGCCAGCCCACCAACCCTTGATTCTCAGATCAACTTTTCAGTCTCCAATCCACTCATGGATACAGAGACTGGTGCCTCTGAAGACATCATCACCACCCACTCAGGTGCTCAGGTGGTCAGACTGTGTCTTCTAGTAGTGAACCCTCCAGAACCTGGGGCCAAAGCTGATGAACTTGCTCTAGTAGACGACTAGCACAGAAAAGGCTTCTAGCCCAGAAGGTCCCACTGCCACCTTCACTTTGGTCAGAACTGCTAGAAAAGGTCCAGTGACATCTTCTGGCTTCATATTGCAGGTTGTCGACTGATAAGAACTGATAGGAACTGGCTTTGTAAACACACAAGCTTAATATGTCTTCACTCAATTTATTTAGCCATTAATCAATCCGTATTGCTATCAGAATGCTGTTAATGCTGTTGTCATCTCATTATATGAGTACCATATTTTCTGCCCTGTTTCTTTTATGTTGTTTTGATTAACAAATCTGTATTGTTTTTTAAGCAATTCACATGAGCAAGAATACAAAGGAAGTCTGTACATTTGAAAACAAGAAATTATGGCATTTTAGCTATATACTGTGGAGTGGAGATGAGAGAGACAAAGCATTTAGTTCTGTGTGCCTGTCAGCAGAGTCCTCCTAAAATCCTCAGACATGCTGAGTGACAGAGACATGTGTGCCTTGTCTTTAAATGGAGATCACACCTATGATGTGAAAGTGTGAGGTCATTGGCTGCTTTAATCTTAAAAGGCTCCTTAATGCAGTGTGTCAGGAAGGGTGAGAGGTTAGGGAGGACAAGGGAAAGGATGTTAGGAATCTAAACAGTTGTGTGTCAAAACTCACTTAGGAGATGACATTTTATTTATCTGGGTTATTTCAACTTATGCTTTAATTCTATTTTAATCAAGTTCAAAAGCAAAATCCAGACTGAAATTGTATTTCAAAATTAAATAGTTACCCTAGTATGAGGTCTTTTAATCTAAAGTTTTAAAGAGAGAAAAACTGCTTGAGTATACTAATGGTAATAGGAAGGGTCCTGCATTTTTTTACTTTACTGATTGTAAAATGGTTTTTAAAATGCTTAGTTGACAGGGTCTCTGATGTTCTGTCTGCCGAGGTGAAAGGTTAGGGGTGAGAGGCCCTGGTGCTGAGCCTAAGATTTATGGAGTCACAATGTGAAAAACATGAGGCTTATTTTGTCCTTTTCTTGTTTGAGAACATTCATTTATGTCAGCACATGAGTATAAAGATCAATGAAATGTCAGAATGCATACTCTTTTGTGCTTTATACACTTAATACTGATGGCTATTCTGTAAAAGGAAGATTGCATTTATTAAGAACTGTTTCCTTTCTTATTATTTGTTTCGTTTACCAAAGGAGAAAAAAGCTGCCCAGTATGATTTGCTAGCTTTAGTTTCCAAACCATTTTTTGGTTACTGACTAATAGGAATAATTTGCCAAAATGTTGAAATATAGATGTATAGTCTGGTGTTATTTCAAAGGTTCTAAGTAGGAAAAAGTCCTCATTATTACTTAAAAATACACTAGGAATTCTTCTCTTGAAACTATATATGTGTTGCAAGCTAATGGCATATAATGACTCATAAATGTAATAGTAGCTAGTCATGTGCTTCACTTTGTTTATTTTCTATGAGCATTCACTGATTTAAAATTGTGAGTATCTTTGTTTGCACTGAATTTTTCTTTTCATTGGTGCACACAGGAGTGAAAGTCACAGTCTTATTATCATTATCACAGGGGTTAAAAGGTTGCTGTCTGTGTCTTTTCCAGCACAGATCCTACTTTGTGACCCCCGTGACCCTCCACCCTTCTTTTCTTTTCTTTTTCCCCTCCACGCCTCGTTTCTCAGCCTAATGCTTTGGTAGCCTGATAACACTTTCACTCCCTCAGCTTACACTGTCTTCATTTATCTCAGCTTTAGCCAACCCCACCTTTCTTTTGCACACATGCACACACAAGGAAACATCTTTCACCCTAACACACTCCATCTCCCACTGTCTTTTCATGCACATCTTTCTATTCATCAACCCCTATGGTTCTCATTTTTTGTAATTAATTGCCATGTGTTCATTTAATCCTCCATCCAACTTACTTTACCAAGAAATGGCATCCTGCATATAAAATGTGACCATCTATAGGTAAAAACGTAAAGCAAACATACATATAGCATAATATGAATGTAAAATGATTTTCTATGTGAGGACAATACATACAGATGGTCATAATTATATGGGTGCCTTTAACTTGTTTTTGTTACTCCTCTGGTAAATAATGAAAAACAGCCCATCCTGTTGTTGCTTTTTACTTTTGTCATAAATCTACATGTAGAGATGAATATATTTGTGTAAATGCATATTTTAAAAACTTTTTTATTGTTTTTAGTCAGTGAATATGTAGGCCACATGCACATGGCCAGTATTACTGGTCCAATGCAAGATGGATCAACTTCACTTTGAGTTTGAGTATGAAACCCTGGGCAAAGTCTCTTGCATTTTATGCATTTTTGTCTTATCTAGAGTAAAATGGGTCAGTAAGATTAAGTTCAACCTGTAAAATGTTCCTATGCACTTGCTCTCATGAAATTCACTAATTGCTGATTACAGGCTAAAACTTTTACCAGAATATATTAATTACTCTGAATAGGGTAATTGAAGTGAATCATCTGAGAAAAGGTTTTCTTTTTTTACTGATAATGCTACATCTATCAACTTCGTGGTGATGACTAAACGATGCTCGATAACCTGTAGGCCATAAACACGGGAAACCAGAGACTTTTCCAAGAGTTTAAACCTTCTGACCTTTAAGGTTATTCGGTCGGCTGTGTGGTGATTGTTCAGTCAACACAAAAGTATGGATGTGAGTGATTTATTAGAAGGTGTTTCTGTTCTTTTTCCTTCAGGATGACATGTTTTCCTTCACTTTTCTTCTTTTATTTTTCTCTCTAGTCGTCTGAACAGAAACAAACTCCAGTTTCTTCCAGAGCTTCTCTTCCAGTCCAACCCCAAACTAGGACGACTGTGAGTACATTTTTCTTTCATCATCTCCCCATCCACGATCACTGTTTGACTCTACTCCATCATTCTCTTTCCCATTTTCTACTGCTTTTGATGTGTTACGTGATCCATTTGAAAACATGTCCACGGTGCAGTGTCAGAAGTTTTATCCCAGTTGAGGGTTCAAGGCTTGCGCCAGGTGACACAGTGCTGCTCTGTGTTCCCTCCGAGAGCTGAAAAAGACCAAGCATACGTGCACACACGCACACATGGACACACATCTGACACTCACGATTTTAAGAGGTGAAAGTGTGCCTGGAGTGAATGTTTTGCTTGGACTGGTGTGGAATTTTTATTCAGGAATATTGAGTTTTCCCACCGTATTCAGGGTGTAAGAGCAGGTCACACTGATGCAGCAAAGCCTCCCACTTGCCCTCCTTTTCTTTCTTTTTCATCTCACATTCCCAGACATACTCTTTCTCTGTGTTTCAGTCCCATTGGTGCATCCACCCTTTCTCCTTTTCTTTCCCTCTGCTCTCCCCATCTGTGCTCTTTCTTTCCACTCAGGTTGTCAGGTTCTCTATTTGTCTTATCCTCAGAGGGTCTCTCTTAGTCAGCTTAGGTTGAAGGTTGAAACACCTTCTAAACTTTATAGCTGTTTACATTGGACTTCCTTCAAGGGAAGCTAGAGTCAGCTTGTGTATGTGTAGGTGCGTGCCTGCTTTTGATTATGTGTGTGTCTGTAAGGATTATTGCGTGCATCGCTCAGCTTGTGTATCATGTAATTTATATTTGTGTGTGTTTGCATTCAACATATTTATGCTCCACATCAGCACATCAGTAACTGCTTGTCAGCATGTGTGTGTATGCCTGTGTGTGTGTGTGATTGTGGTGCAAGGTGTTAGGATAATGAATACCAGCACTAGGACATTAAACCTCTCACTTCTCTCATTCTATTTTAGAATCTTTCCATGAGGCAGAATGCCTTGGAAGCTACTGTAGCCTTCTTTTGTTCAAAAGATTCTTGTGTGTGTGTTTTTTTTTTTAATTTTACAGAAATTTTAGCTGATTAAAAAGCAGAAATTAAAGGACTACTCCGCTACTTGGAATTTCATCGGCAATGCTAAAAGTGTAGATCTGAAAGGTTTGCCACATGCTTCTTCAAAAAGAATGACAGCTATATTCAACTTAGGTTTGCAATACTTAAAGTGGATTTGAGTAGCGAGCCAGAGTTATTCCAGTGTCACAGCATGCTGTATGTAGGGTATATACATATCCAAAGAACTGTCAAAATTCAATTTTTTCTACTGAATAATTAAATGTATTTTTTCCAGTGCATAGTATTCACATCCTCATACTTCCAAAGCTTTGCTGGAAGTATTTCGGGCTGGCACTGGAGAAGTGGATTGTGTTGCAGGAAAGTTTCTGTGGACATTTTATGACATTTTGATTTGTTGGTCCACCGTTGAAACCATTTCTTCCATAACTGCTGCGAATCAAAGCAAACTTACACACTTAGCAGCAACCTATGAAGCCCACAGGCAGCAATAAGTTGATATTCAAAAAGATTCCTTCAGGTTACACTTTATAAGGATATTTACTCACTGATTCAATGAAATATACATTAATGAACAGGACATTACTTTCATTATGTCAATATGCAATATAAAATATGCTTCCTCCAATGTTAACAAAAGTATTACTTAATAGCATATTGCTGTCCAGTGAAAACTGTGTATCTGGATATGGAAATTTTATTTTTTTAATTAAACAGAAGCAAATAAATGCTCTTTTCTGGGTTAAAGCAATTCCCGTGTGTCTACCTAAAATATCTTTGCATCCACTAGTCAGCTTAAAACAATGCATTTTTATCATCAGGACTATTATTCTAAACAGAGTAGTTCAGAATTTAAAGGAAAACCAGAACAACAAATGCAGTAATAATTAAAATGCTTTATAGTGACGTCAGTTGGTATTCTCTTCATCGCTTTCTCAATGTGATAGATTTTTGTTGGCAGGGACCTCTTTTTAAAACTATGGACAGACAGTCTGTATATTTTATATATTTGTGGTGGCGCATGATGTATTGCTGAAGCAAAGTAGACTCCTATGGCTGAACGCAAATTGTCATTTACGTCAGCTGTGGCTTCAGAATCGCACACAGTCAAAACTCCTCATGAACATCAGGGACACACACGCAGTGACACATGCAAACACAGACAAATTCAAGTATTATAGCACTCACACATTTACACATGCTCCCCCTATGTTTTTTTCAACCCCTTTTTTTCATGAATGACAGTCTTATTTCCTCCACCTCCTGGCTTACAATTCTATAAAACCCCTAATTGCTCTCGAAAGCTATTATTTATCACCGGTCAAATATGGATCCCTACAGAGCTCTCAGACAACACAGGAGAGTGGAAAGGGTGAAAGTGTTCCAAACTTAACATTATAAATCTCATGTTCTTTATATCCCTACTTTGCCATCAGCACAATCTAAATTACAGTGTCTGGAGTTTCCTCCGGCACTTTTTTCTTTCCACGTTTCTCTTTTTTTCAGTGCCTTTTCTGCCATCCATGCTGTGTTTTCTAAGGAAGTGGTGGTAATGTAAGCAGCAAGGTATGTAGAGGAGAGAGTATAGAAGAGGGAAGGGAAGAAGAGGAAGAAATTGAGGTAGAATTATGGGAAAGACAGAAAGTCAGAGGGAGAATGACCTGCAGAGAGAATAACAGCAGGAGAGTAAGGAGGAGGAGACAGGGAGGTTTGCTGGTGGCTTTTTGGTTTGGGTTCGTAACCTTCTTCTCTGTCAGCCTTGGTTAGATATTAAATGATGGCAGTGTGATAGGAATTACCTCTTAACCCTCCTATTAAAGCCCTGTGGTCTGAGGTTTGGAAAAGGGAGGAGTTGGAAGGAGCTGGACTAGCATTAAGGGAAAATAGCCATGGGTTGGAAGTTTTGCTCTTGAGGAGGGTGCAGGGGTAAGGATAAGAGGTATCAGACTGGATAATAGTTTTTAGTCTAGTCTTTAATCCTGAAAGAGTATGAATCAATCGAAGAGGTTGTCTCTTAATGGAAACTTTTCTAATTTAGCAGTAAGTGCTGCTGCTGAGTGCCTGACAAAGACAGATGAACAATACGTATAGGGGAGGTCATGTGAAGGGAGGGAGATGGATGGATGAAAGGATGCTGGTGGGAGATAAAGGTTTCTTGTAGATGGATGGGAGAATCAGTCTGTGGTCCCTCTAGGTGCTTGGTAGGGGGGAGAAAAAACATAAATGGGGAGGGTGAGATGGACCGTGCACTGGAGTCTGTGGGTTTCAGTGTGTGCAGTCTGTGGTTGTGTTCCCCCACAGTTTGCAGAGACTGTGGTCTCACAGCACATGCACACAGACACACACTGTTGCACACAGCAAGCTTGAGCTTTGAGTAAAATACATTTGCTAAGAGTGTAATGAATATCTGGTTTGAAATGTAAAATGTTCATGATATCTTGAATGGAAAAATACAAGCTACTGGTTAGAGGGCTTTCGTGCCTCACTGCACATTGCACAGTGTCAGGGAAGTTTACTTTCCTAAGTGACTTGATGGTTGTTAGTCTCCTGTCTAATAATGCTGACACAGACTGAGCCTCATCCTGTTATCTTCGCTTTCTCCTCTGGGAATGTGTGTGTGTGTGTGTGTGTGTTTTATGTGTGCTTGTTTAGCATGTAAGAAGAACCCCAAGTGTCTATGCATTTGAATTAGCTCTGGCACACAGCCCATGTTACTCATGAAGTAACAGCAACCTCCCCCATTTAAGCTGCTCAGGTTACATTTGAGGCGGAAGATGAAAAATAAGAGTAATGTTATACTAAAGAGATATTTCCCTTTTTCTTCATGAATAAACCTCTAGGGCCTCAGATGCTGAGTATTACATAGTGTAGAAGGTGATCTTTGACCGCATCTCACCATTTAAAGCCAATGAAATACTGTGAAAGCTCTATTAGTATTACAGATGCAGAGGCCTGGTATGTTTTAAAGATGGAACTGTCCTGTTAGTTTGAAGACAAATGCTGATTATTTTTGCAAAATTATAAACTATACTTTTTAAAGGAAGGACATGCAACTTTTAAAACACATTTTTGCTTTACTCATTGCACAGAAGGGCTTTGCAAACTTTAAACTAGCTGTTGTTCTATAATGGATATTACTGAGCCGGTCAGTAATATACAGTCCTGTGAAAAAGAAAGTTTTCACTGGGGGGAATTTCTCACATGACAGAAAGCAGTATAGCTGAGAAAATGGCAGTAGGTGAAAGTCCAGTTATTAAGAGGAGGAGCTGTACAGTGTAATAGCCTTATTGCTTCCATAGGAATTAAGAGGGTCACTAGCAGCCAGGTGTTGCTAATCAAATGTACTGAATTACTCGATCATCAGTCAGTTTGACCACCGCTATAAAAGCAGAAGTTTTGGAAGTTTGCAGGTGTGGAGAATTGAGGGGTGTGTTAACACAGTCTTCCCAGGTGTGGACATCCCAGCAAATTAACCCCAAGGTCAGACTGTTCAATGCTGTGAGAAACTGCAAAAAGGCCCAAGAGCTATATCTCACATTCTACAGGCCTCTACAATTAGAATAGAGTGAACAAGTATGGCTTGTTTGAAAGGGTTCCCAGGAGAAATGTTCATCTCTCTAAAAAGAACATGGCTGTACAGCTTAGGTTTGCAAAGTTACATCTGAACAAACCACAAGACTTCTGGAACAATGTTCATTGGACAGAGGAGGCCAGAGTGGAGATGTTTGGCCATAATGGACAGTGCCATATTTGGCAAAAACCACACACAGCATATCAGCACAAACACCATGCCAACTGTCGAGCACAGTGGTTGAGGGCTGATGATTTGGGGTTGTTTTGCAGCCACAGGACCT
The DNA here is from genome assembly GCA_015106775.1 of Etroplus canarensis. Lineage (NCBI taxonomy): Eukaryota > Metazoa > Chordata > Actinopteri > Cichliformes > Cichlidae > Etroplus > Etroplus canarensis. Next base: position 51,037 of record VUQH01002310.1, read on the forward strand.
GGGCACCTTGCAGTCAATGAGTCAGCTATGTATACCCTCTAAATAAGTATTCTAGAGTCAAATGTGAAGCCATATGTCCAACAATTAAAGCTTGGCTGAAACTGGGTCATGTAACATGATGGTGATCCCCAGCACACTAACATGTCTACAACACAGTGGGTGAAAAAGAAAACAGTTAATGTGTTGCAGTGGCCCTGTCAAAATCCAGACCTCATCCTGATTGAAATGCTGTGGTGAGACCTTAAGAGAGCTGTGCATAAATGAATGCCCACAAACCTCAATGAACTGAAACAACATTCTAAAGAGGAGTGGGTCAGAATTCCTCCAAAATCATGTAAGAGACTGACAAAGTCATAGAGAAAACAACTACCTTAGCTTACTGCTGCTTAAAATGGTTCTAAGAACCATGGAATATACTTAGTTGTTCACAGGAATGCACAGAGTCCCAGGAATACTTTATTTTTGTAATCACTATAAATCTTTTCTACTCGTGTTATTCCTAAACAATGTTTTTGGACACAGTATAGCAGCGGTAACATATAGTGATGCACTTAGTTTAAATCCCTCTGGTACGTGAACTGGAAAAGATGTGCTGTTGAATTCATGTTTACTTGTAAAGTCAACATTGCACAAAATACATTTTTGAAAGGTAACATAAGAAAGACACACGTCAAAAAGTCAGTTAGCATGCACCATTGTGAAACTTTTTCTTTCATGCTGTTATAGTTTCCATGTCTGAGTACTTGTGTGTCTGGTACAATGCACTAACTATGCATATCCTTCAGACTCAAAGAAATTGGTACAGTAATGAACTATGCATCTGAGTATAATCCCAGCCTTAGAGTTAAACAACTCCGTTCAGCTCTCTTGAATAATGTCATTACTCCACCCCATAAACTGCATTGCAGCAGGATATTGGCAGCCAAACATTCAGACTTTTGAAGGCTTAATAGAAAGAGAATGATTTAGTTTATGTCCAAAGTAAAGAATTTTATCCAGTCTATTTGTCTTTGAGGATGATGCTTCATCTCTGCATGTTCACCAGCTGTTTACTAGGTTGCATTACACACAAAACCTTACAGGTTTAGCTAAAGGCTGAAGGGTAAAGAGGTATCTGTGGAGGACTGAAACTGAAGGAATCAGGATTAAAAGAGAAAATCACCAGTATGAGTCTAATGGTCATCAAATCATGACATGAAAGGATGCCATTTTAAATCTCTGCACTGATCATTGAATGGCAATGAGATAGGCTCTTCAGCACCATTAGCTTACTCTTGTGCAAAGCTGTGTACCTGCTTCAGTGTAGCTCCCAGATGTGAACTTGTGGACCTAACTCTCCCCAGTTACTGTAAAAACAACTTGTTAGTTAAGTCAGGGGAAAAGAAGCTGCACGGAGAGAGAAGAATGAGAAGGGGAGGGAAGGCTGGAAAGAGCAGGGGGTCATACGAGATGTCTTTTCCTCCTAATTAAGTTAATGGAGAAAGATGAGGAGGTTGCCTTTAATCTTGGCTAATTGTCCATTTAGAGGCGACTGCCATAGTTTACCTGCAGGAATGTTATGGTTAGTGTTACAGGAAGTGGGTGCACGCTGTGTGTCCAGTGATTGGCTACGACAGATGGGGCCTCACTGGCGATTGGTTAGAGTGATCTGGCAGGGTGAGAGGTGAATATAAACAGTCCGAACTTACATGTGTCTCCTCTTTTTTGCTATTATCTAATTCACTTATTGACTTTCTTTTTTTGCACTTGAATACACCCCCACACAAACTGAACAAACAGCTTTGATGTTACTAGTGCTCTCTGTGACTATAAGGCTGTTTTCTTGTCACTAGGCCCCAGGCCCTTTGTTTGGTTTTCACGCCACTGTGTGCTGGTGAGAAACAAATAGGTCTCAGACATATAAACACATAGAAGCACACACAAATACATCTCTCTCTCTCACGCTCCTTCTCCCACTGATTTAGCACCACAGGCGCTAGATGCAGAAATGTGTGTGTTGGTGCGTGGCGAAATTTATACTAAACCACACACGAACACGGCACGACAGAACTTCCTAATAATTAAACATGACCCAGATGTACAAACCATGGTATGTAGTTGCACCACAAGGCTTGTATGACCTGACACGCAGCTACACCACTGGGCCAGTATTTCACCAGTAAACTGTGTGTACATTTCTAACATGCAAATGAATCTACCTTCACAATTTCAAGAGATCTCATTTCAAGTAGTTGCCATTAAGTTAAAATGGCAGCAGATTTTCTCGTATGATGCTGCACCTGGAGTGGAGACCCTTAGGCCCCAGGATAGAGCTGCAGCACAGGGCCCATGCTGATATTCACTGTTAGTCAGGGAAGGGAAGACATTTACTGAGGGAACCTGACCAGAGCTCTTCTAAAATAGATCTGTGCTTAGTGGCTTGTGTGTGTGTGTGTGTGTGTGTGTGTGTGTGTGTGTGTGTGTGTGTGTGTGTGTGTGTGTGTGTGTGTGTGTGTGTGTGTATACGTGCGTGTGTATGTATGTGCATGTGTGTGTGAGACTGCTTA